>JAQQPU010003520.1:32840-58389 GCA_029168905.1 Artemia sp. Kazakhstan ARC1039 | reverse complement strand
GATTATTAAGGTTTGATTTCTATTCGTTTCGCCTGTTACTATCCTGCAAAGGATTTCTTCGTCAAGGTCATAATAAAAATTGTCTATTTCCCGTCTTAGGGCTTTGAACTTATCAGGGAGATTATCAGAATTCACAAAGTAATTAATGAGAGTCAAACACATTTCATCCTTAACTTGGTTTCTTTTAATATTGGCTAGGGATAAGGGAATTACTCGTGGTCCTTTTTCTTCTGTAAGGATTTTTGGTATATTCTTCTTTTGTTTTTGTTTACTGGGATTAATGGCATTTATTTGTTTAGTCTCATTATCTGAAGAGTTATTCTCAGGGTATCTACTTAGGTAATCGCAAGGGGCATTCTGTTTACCGGTCACGTGTTCACATTCGTAATCCAGATCCTGGATTTTCATTATCCATCGCGCTAAAATTCCGGTTGGATTCTTGAATGTGCTTAGGTACTGTAAGCTTTTATGGTCCGAGCGCAATTTAAATTTTCGTCCTACTAAATAATGTCTGAATTTATCTAAATGGTAAATTATAGATAGTAACTCCAATTGCGTTGCTGAATAACTACCTTCGCCTTTGGTTAGAGTTCTGCTTGAATAGCATATGACTTTCTCTATATATTGAGGGGGGTCCGGTTGGGATTCGAGGTTGTTTTCCACGGAGATTATTTGGGAAAGGATTGCACCGACACCTAGAGCTGAAGCATCGGTGGTAACCACGAATGTACCTTTTTCAAAGTCTGGTAACGCTAATATTGGTTCGGAAGTAAGAGCTTTCTTGAGAGTGTCTAAAGAAGTTTGAGCTTCCTGAGACCAGGTAAGATTTTGGGAATTCTCTTTAGTTAGATCTGTTAGGGGTTTCGTGATTTGGGCGTAGTTACGTATAAATTTTCTAAAATAACTGGTTAAACCAATAATGCCTCTTAATTGTTTCATAGTTTTTGGCGGCTTAAGATTCTCTACACATTTTATCTTCTCAGGGTCCGGTGATATTTGACCTTGGGTCACTATCATTCCTAAGAATTTTATTTCGGATTGAAACAAATTTACTTTTTCCGGTCTACATTTCAAATTACCTTCTCTGAATTTTTCGAAAACTTTGGTTAATGTGTTTAAATGGTCCTCTGGTGTTTCTCCCACACAAATAACATCATCCACAAAATGGATAATATTTTCTATACCTCGTAATAAGTGTAACAGAGGTCTACATAATGCACTTGAACTGGTTTTGAGTCCAAAGGGTACTCTCAAATATTCATAAGAACCACATTCCGTCGTTGAAAAGGCCGTTTTATAGACGTCATCATCTGCTATCTTAACTTGGTGATAACCCTGCGTGAGGTCAAGAGATGTAAAAATTTTATTTTTGGTTGAAATGGAATCTAGGATTTCATCAATTCGGGGCAGGGGAAATTTGTCGCTAACTACCTGCTTATTTAAGGCTCTATAATCTACTACAAGCCTAAGGTCCTTGTTCTTTTTTGGTACTAGTATAACGGGGGCTGAATACGGGCTTATACTCGGCCGTATAATATTGTTTCTTTCTAGTTCGCGGATTTTATTTTTTAACCAGCCTTTGTAGGGATGGGGGATGCGATAGGGCTGTTTAGCTACAGGTAACCCTGTGGTTTGGATAGAGTGTTGATAAAATGGTATCAACCCGATGTCTTCCTCACATGTAGAAAAAATATCTCTAAAATTCCAAAGCAATTCACATAACTTTTCCTTTAATTGCGTATCTTGGATATGATCTAATTTAAATTTTTCAAAAAATTGGGGTTTTGTTAGGGGGTACCTATTCTTTGGATTGTTATTTTCAATGTTATTAACTAAGCTTTCCTTGGAGTCTCTCCATTTGTTTAGCTCATGCTCAGAAATAACCTGTATTTCCACGAGACATGCCCCTTTTTTCAATGTAATCATATCGTTTTCATGTGTGTTAGTTAACCAAATAAAACCTTCGCCTTTTTCATATGAGATGATCTGTTCTTCACAAAACAGATTTTCTGGAATTTCTTTACACGGGGATGCGAACCAGATTTCAGAATTGTCATTTACAGGGGTGACCATTTGAGAGATTTGTACTCTTTGCATAGTATTTCGGGGGATTTTTGTTTTACGTACTGCGAACCCATAATATTTCTCTTCCGAGTTATTTTCTATTAAGTTGAGGTTGGCGCTTGGTTGCGTCAAGTCTTCCGCTTTTGGGGTTGATTGTAAGGGTGACTCCAAGACTTTTCCCCTTACAACAGTGTTTGGATTTATTATTTCATTCCACAATTCAGCTATTTTCTTTATCTCTTTTTGTCTATACTCCTGCATTTCTCCTATTTTTACTTTTACTGACTCGATCCATTTTCTGTTTGATTTTCTTTCTCGTCCCGTGGGAGAAAATGACGTGACGTGAGGTATAAAAGATTTGATTCTATTCACTGTTGCTTCCCCTCTCTCCACGCGTTGGAGAATAGGATCGTGTGGATACACGAGTCTGTTATTTGCTATATCTAATAATACCTTATTAGATTTTAAAAAATTAGCACCAATTATCGCTTCATATGGGAAATTTTTGCAGATTATGAAGTTTGTAGGAAAGATCCTATTATCTTTTATCACATCTAGGCATATGGAGCCTATAGCTTCCAGCTTATGCCCCGTGACACTTGTTAAATTGGGAATATTGAAATTTTTCTGTCGTTTAATATATACTGGTAGTCTATTAAATATATTCGAATTTATTATGTTAACCGATGCACCCGAATCTATTAATGCTTTGAAGTTAATACTTGCCACACTAAAATTATTCAATATAGGTAGCATATCATTATTATCACTAAAAGAAGGTACAATTACTGGATGGGACCTATAAAAAATACTGGCCTCCAGGGTCCCAGTTAATTTTCTTGGGGGCCTAATTCGTTTCCCTGTGCGCTTATTTGATAAGTTGGGGTTTGACATTGGGGTTCGGTAGGAATTTCACATGCTAGTGAAGTTCCAAGTTGGTTGACATTTGATTGTCTTGTTTGCCACGCACTATTGCGTGGGTTAAAGTTTCTCGTGCCGACGGCTTGCGGTATTTGTTCATTTTGTATTGACGAAAAACTTCTTTCATTTCCCGTCGGAAAAAAATATCCTCTGTTATCGGTTGTATTTCTGTTAAATCTACCGACCGCGCCACTTCTAACGGGGGGGTTTCCTTTTAAAGTTGTTGATCGGCAGAGCTTGGTTAGTTAAGGCTAATTCTAATGGGAGGGTTTTCAAAACGACTAATTCTTATATCTTTTTTGAGAATTTCCGATTAATTTATCCAATGGGAAATTTAGTTAAGCTCTTGGTTAGTGGTCCGCGAGTGGCTTACCTGAGTGGAGGCTGAACATCTAGAGTGGTGAGCTTAATCTAGGAGTACATGTAGGGAGCTTATATTCATGGCCATACTGACTCGAAATCAGATTGATGAGTTTCAGTTTCCCTTAGGAGCGAGTGGAGCCACAAGGACTAACGAGCTTGAGAAATATTAACACAAGAGAATGAAATAAAATAGTAATGCATTTATTGTTACTTACATAATAGTCGCAGAGTTCTTGGTTGTATCAACAAAATAACAAATTGTACTGAGACGAAATCACTCAGAGTTTGTACACTTCAAAAGTTTATTACAACACAATCATGGTAAAAGACTGATCAAAAAATTGCTAGAAGGCTGGTGTAAGACTCAAACTGAACTCAAACTAAGACTGTAAAAGACTGACTCAAATTTGGTAAGTCTAAACTATCTATCCTCTGCAATCTTGCCGGAGGTTACGTTTAGGCGTTGCTAAAAGTATATTTTCTCAGTCCCTACTGGCTGCACTATTTCTCCTACATTACTATTGGACAGGTTTGCACCAATGGGCTATTTGGGTTTAATTAAAGTTTATGACTTTTAAGATGTCACTCTGGAATTTTTCTAGCAACTAAAAATTCTACACTGCAATATTTTGCTAGCAGGTGTCGCTTAATTTATGACTTATAAGATATCACTTTGGAATTTTTTTGGACGATCAAAGTTTTATATTGTAACATTTTCCCAGCAGGGTGTCGCTTAATTTTCAGAAGACTTATATTTTATTTCTTTGAAAATTGGTAAAGGATAATACAATTTAATTGCACTAAGATACCCAGTTTTAAATTTAGTCTCCAGAACAATGCAATTAGCTTAAGCAAATATATTTTGCATCTCGAGTGACTACTTTTTTTGTATTGTAAATCTTACTCTCTTGACAGTTTGGTATTTTCCAGCGCTTATTATTCGAACACAGGTGTTAGTCACCTGTCGTATAAGATTTGGTCAAGCTAATATTTATTGGATACTTTGGAGACGGGGAGTCGGATTTACTTATTACATTTTCTGTGGGAAAGATTTTTTGTTTAATTAACTACGTTTATTTCAGTATTTTAAATTTAACGCTTGATATTTGTTTGATTTGTAGGTTACTTGAATTTTCAGATTTACATTCTTGGGTGATGTTACTTTACCGGGGATAACTTTAATTGGGGAATTTTGATGTATATTTTTTTGAGAATCTATCCCATTACACATTCTCTTGCCAATTGGCACTTGCCAATTCTTGTAATCTGAAGGCTCATTTATTGTGCTCCTCTCAGAGACTGATGTCAGACACTTATTACTACGGTAATTTCGTCAGTTACACTTAATTACACTAATTTTAACTTATTATTACTACTACTACTAACAGCTCACCGCAGGACCAAGGCACATGATGCCAACACAGCTACGCACACTCCTCCTCCATCCCAATCTATTAAAAGTATAGCCCATTGTTTGAAATATGGTGAGTCAGCCAGGTACCCAGAACAATCCTATAGCGATTTCAAAGGCAGTGCAATATCGCTACCTAAGTAAAGAATGATGTTGGCACAATGTATTTTTTTTAATACCAGGACACTTCGTATCGAAGGAGTTATCGTAGAAACTTGGAAAAGGGCTTCTTCGACTGAAAATCAGAGTGGCTAGTGCCCTTTTTATTAGTCGAAAGTGATTGGAGGGCAACTAACCCCCCTCTGACACCCACTTTTTCCCAAAACACGTCCAATCAAAATTTTAAGACAGCCATTTTGTTCAACGTAGTTGAAAAACCTGGAGACTAGGTCTTTGAGGATGACAACCCCCCACAGCCCTCAGGGCAAGGGTTATAAGTTATGCCCTGTGGCATATAAGTTTTTATTGAAATCTTTGCCGTAGAAACTTAAAAAAGCGCTCATTCAATTGGAAATTCAAAGGTCTAGTGCCCTTTTTAATAGTCGAAAGTGATTTGAGGGCAACAAACTCCCCTCTCAAACTCACCTTTTCCCAAAACACATCCAATCAAAATTTTAGATAGCCATTTTGATCAGTGAAGTTGCTTTCCAGATTGAAATTATGTTTCTGAGGAGGACACTCCCCTGCAGCCCTCAGGGAAAGGGTTGTAAGTTATGCCCTAGGGGCATTTATGGTTTTTATGGAAAGCGTTGTCGTAGAAACTTTAAAAAAGGCTCATTCGATTGGAAATTCAAAGGGCTAGTGTCTTTTTTAATAGTCGAAAGTGATTGGATGGCAACTAACCCCCTTCTGACGCCCACCTTTTCCCCAAACATATCCAATCAAAATTTTAAGATAGCCATTTTGTTCAACGTAGTTGAAAGTTCTGGAGATTAGGTCTTTGAGGATGACAAGCCCCCAGAGCCCTCAGGGCAAGAGTTGTAAGTTATGACCTGGAGGCATATAAAGTTTTTTATAGAATGCGTTGTCGTAGAAACTCCAAAACGTGATAATTTGATTGCAAATTGAAATGGCTAGTGCCCTTTTTAATAGTCGAAAGTGATTGGAAGGCAACTAGCACTGCTTCCACACCCACCATTTCCCCATGGGATGGTTTTTAAAGAAAGCGTTGTCGTAGAAACTTTAAAAAAGGCTAATTTGATTGGAAATTCAAAGGGCTAGTGCCCTTATTAATAGTCAAAAGTGGTTGGAGGGCAAAAAACTTCCCTCTCACACCCACCTTCTTCCCAACACATTCAATCAGAATTTTAAGATAGTCATGTTGATCAAAGTAGTTCAAATTTTTGGAAATTAGGTCTGAGAGGATGACAACCCCCCACAACCCTCAAGGCAAGGGTTGTAAGTTATGCCCTGGTGGCATATAAGGTTTTTATAGAACGTGTTTTTGTAGCAACTTCAAAAAGGGATCATTCGATTGGAAATTGAAACGGCTAGTGCCCTTTCTAATAGTAGAAAGTGATTGGAAGGCAATTAACAACCTTTCCACAAACACCATTTCCCCAAACAAATCCAATCAAAATTTTGGGATAGTCATTTTGTTTCACTTTATACAAATTATACCTTTGATTAGGACACCCCCCCCCGGTCTTCAGGGCAAGGGTTATAAGCTATGCCCTGGGGGCATACAAGTTTTTACTGAAATCTTTGTTGTAAAAACTTATAAAAAGGCTCATTCGATTGGAAATTCAAAGGGCTAGTGCCCTTTTTAATTGTCCAAAATGATTTGAGGGCAACTAACCCCCTCTTGAAAGTTTTGGAAATTAGATCTTTAAGGATGATAACCCATCCCTCCCCCACAGCCCTCAGGGCAAGGGTTATAAGTTATGACCTTGGGGCATATAAGGTTTTTATAGAAAGCAATGTTGAAGAAACTTCAATTGGAAATTGAAGGGCTAATTCAATTGGAAATTGATAGGGCTAGTGCCCTTTGAATAGTCGAAAGTGATTGAAAGGCAACTAACCTCCCTCTCACGCCCACTTTTTCCCCAAACACATCTAATTACAATTTTTAGATAGCCATTTTGTTCAGCGTAGTTGATTACCAGATAGAAATTATGTTTTTTAAGAGGACACTCCTCCGTAGTCCTCATGGCAAGGACTGTAAGTTATACCCTGGGAGCGGATATGGTTTTATAGAAAGTGTTGTCGTAGAAACTTCAAAAAAGGCTACTTTGAATGGAAATTAAAATGGCTAGTGCCCTTTTTAATAGTCGAAAGTGATTGGAAGGCAACTAACAGAAAGTTCCGGAAACTAGGTCTTTGAGGATGACAACCCCCTCCCCCTAGTCTTCAGGGCAAGGTTTGTAAGTTATGCCCTGGGGCATAAGCTTTGTCTTAGAAACTTCAAAAAGGCTCATTTGAATGGAAATTGAAATGGCTAGTGCCCTTTTTAATAGTCGAAATTATTTGGAAGGCAACTAGCACCCCTTCTACACCAACCTTTTCCCCCAACGCATCCCATCAAAATTTTAAGATAGCCATTTTTTCAAAGTAGCTGAAGTTCTGAAAATTAGGTCTTTGACTAGGACACTCCCCCAACAGTCTTCAGGACAAGGGTTATAAGTTATGCCATTGGGGCATATAAGGTTTTATAGAAAGCGATGCTGTAGAAACTTCAAAAAGGGCTCATTCAATTGGAAATTGAAAGGGCTAGTGCTCTTTTAATAGTCGAAAGTGATTGAAGGACAACTAATCCCCATCTCAAGCCCACCATTTCCCCAAACACATCCAATCAAAATTTTGATACATCCATTTCGTTTAACGTAGTCTAAAGGTTTAGAGATAGTCACTTTGTTGAACGTAGTTGAAAGTTCTGGAAATTATGTATTTCCAACTAACCCCCCCTCTCACGCCCACCTTTTTCCCCCAACACATCCAATCAAAGTTTTAAGATAGCCATTTTGTTCAAAGCAATTGAAAGTTCTGAAAATTAGGTCTTTGATTAGGAAACTCCCCCCACAGTCATCAGGAAAAGGATTATAAGTTATGCCTTTGGGGTATGTAAGATTTTTATAGAAAGCGATGTTGTACAAATTTCAAAAGGGCTCATTCAATTGGAAATTGAAAGGGCTAGTGCCCTTTTAATAGTCGAAAGTGATTGAATGGCAACTAACCCCTATCTCACGCCCACCATTTTCCCAAACACATCCAATCAAAATTTTGAGACATCCATTTTGTTCAACGTAATCGATAGTTCTGGGAATTGGGTGTTTTAGAATGATAACCCCACCAGAGCCCTCAGTGTAAAGGTTGTAAGTTATGCCCTGGGTGCATATAAGGTTTATAGAAAGTTGTTGTAGAAATTTAAAAAAGGGCTCATTTGATTGGAAATTGAAATTGCCCTTTTTAATAGTCGAAAGTGAGTGAAGAGTAATTAATCCCCCTTTCACGCCCACCATTTCCCCAAACCAAAAAAGAACAGAAATTTAAATAAATAACTGAGTAAAACTCAAAACGAGCAGAAATTAAGATAAGTTGGGCTCAAAACCCCTATGCCTTCCGAAGGCTAGAACATAATTAGTACTCTACAGGAAAACATATATACTGATATTTAGTAATCAAAATGTTGATATTATTTGATTTATTAAAGTTATAAAAGTAAAAACATTTATATTTTTTCAGTAAAGTGCAAATTACATTCCAGCCTTGGGAAGGCATAGGGGTTTTCAGCCCAGCTTATGTTAATTTCTGCTCATTTTGAGTTTGACTCTGTTATTTATTGTAATTTCTGTTCGTTTTGGGTTTCATTTATTTATCGATGCTGATTTGTGGCAAATTCTCAAAATGTTCTGCCAACCTCTCTTTAATTCTTTCTTTATCGCTAATTGTGGTCACAATCCTATCTTTAACTGGGCCAAGTCTGGATTGACAACTTCCTCTCAATTTATTGACATGCCAGTACAGTATTTTACTATTATGCCGTCTAGCTGCATCTTCCAAATCCTTGGCAATTTTATCCATGGCCTCCACTTCCCACCTCCTTAGTTCATATTTTAATGCTTTCTCCACTTTCTTTACATTACTTCTTTTTCATATGATCTATCACCCAGATGATTCTTGTACAAGTCCTTTCTCCCTTCTATTAAACATAAAGCTTTTTCACTAATATTCTTAGCCGCAGTCCTAGCTTTATTCCCTACGACACCTTCAGCAACATTACAAATTATTTTTTCTAAAATTATTCCAATCATCTTTCACATTATAAAATTTTAAACTCTTGAGTTTAGTATTCAACTGTCCCAAGAAAGTTTATCTCAAATTCTCATCCTGGAGTCTACCAACATCATAGCTTCCCGGGAGGTAGTTACCCTTTCGATATTTGAGCTTTAAATTAACCCTTGACACTATTAGATGGTGATCTTTTCTTTTAAAATCAATAACAGCACTCCTATATGCCCTAGTATCTTGTATTGATCCTGCCAGTCTTCGGTTTACTATAACATAATCACTAAGGTCTGCTGTCATACCATCACGTGAATACCATGTTAACTTATGAGCAAATTAATTAAAAAAACTTTTTCCACAAAAAAAGTTTTTCAAAGAAAAGTAAGGAAATCCATTAAACAAAACATGAGCAAAAATAACGTCAAATAATATACCAAGCTCAAAACTACCACAAATCAGCATCGATAAATAAATGAATCCCAAAACGAACAGAAATTACAATAAATAGCCGAGTCAAACTCAAAACGAGCAGAAATTAACATAAGTTGGGTGGTAAATCCCTATGCCTTCCCAAGGCCAGAACAAAATTTGACCTTTACTGAAAAAACATAAATGTTTTTACTTTTATAACTTTAATAAATTAAATAATTTTAATATTTTGATTACTAAATGTCAGTATATGTATATTAAACTGATAGTGCACATTCATTTGTATTTTTTCAGTAGTGCAAATTTTGTTCTGGCATTCCTCCTCAAAAACATATTTTCTATCTGTAAATCAACAACGCTGAACAAAATGGCTATCTCAAAATTTTTATTGGATTTAATTGGGGGAATGATGGGCGTGAGGGGGGGGGGGGCTAGTTGCCCTCCAATCACTTTCGACTATAAAAAAGTGCACTAGCCCTTTGAATTTCCAATCGAATGAGCTGTCTTTGATGTTTCTACAACAACGCTTTCTATAAAAACACTATATGCCCCCTGGGCATAGCTTAAAATCCTTGCCCTAAGGGTTGTGGCAGAGTGTCCTCCTCAAAATCGTATTTTCTATCTGGAAATCAACTACGCTGAACAAAATGGCTATCTCAAAATTTTGATTGGATGTGTTTGGGGGAAGGACGGGCCTGGGGGGATAGTTGCCCTCCAGTCACTTTTGACTATTAAAAAGGGCACTAGCCGTTTGAATTTCCAATCGAACTAGCCTGTTTTGAAGTTTCTACGACAACGCCTTCCATAAAAACCTTATATGCCCCCAAGGCATAACTCAAAAACCCATGCCTTGAGGGTTGAGGGGGAGTGTCCTTCTCAAAAACATATTTTCTATCTGGAAATCAACTAGCCTACGCTAAACAAAATGGCTATCTCAAAATTGTGACTGGATGTGTTTGGGTGAATGATGGCCGTTGTAGGGGGGGTTAGTTACCCTCCAATCACTTTCGACTATTAAAAAGGGCACTAGCCCTTGAATTTGCAATCAAGTGAGCCTCTTTTGAAGTTTCTATGACAACGTCTTCTATAAAAACTTTATATACCCCAGGACATAACTTAAAACCCTTGCCCTGAGGGTTGTTGGGGAGTGTCCTCCTCAAAAACATATTTTCTATCTGTAAATCAACTACGCTGAACAAAATGGCTATCTCAAAATTTTGATTGGATGTGTTTGGAGGAATGATGGGCGTGGGGGAGGGGCTGGTTCCCCTCCAATCACTTTCGACTATTAAGAAAGGAACTAGTCCTTTGAATTTCCAATCGAATGAGCCTGTTTTGAAGTTTCTACGACAACGGCTTCTTATAAAAACCTTATATGCCCCCAAGGCATAACTTCAAACCCTTGCCCTGAGGGTTGTGGGGGAGTGTCCTCCTAAAAAATATATTTTCTATCTGGAAATCAACTAACCTACGCTGAACAAAATGGCTATCTCAAAATTCTGATTGGATGTATTTGAAGGAATGATGGGCGTGGGGGCTAGTTGCCCTCCAATCACTTTCAACTATTGAAAAGGGCAATAGCCCTTTGAATTCCAAATCGAATGAGCCTGTTTTGAAGTTTCTACGACAACGGCTTCTATAAGAACCTTATATGCCCCCAGGGCATAACTTAAAACCTTTGCCTTGAGGGTTGTGGGGGAGTATGTTCCTCGAAAACATATTTTCTATTTGAAAATCAACTACGCTAAACAAAATGGCTATCTTACAATTTTGATTGGATGTGTTTGGGTTAATAATGGGTGTGGGGGGGGGAGGGGTCTAGTTGCCTACCAATAACTTTCGACTATTAAAAAGGGCACTAGCCCTTTGAATTTCCAATCGAATGAGCCTGTTTTGAAGTTTCTACAACAACGCCTTCTATAAAAACTATATATGGCCCCAGGGCATAACTGAAAACCCTTGCCCCGAGGGTTGTTGGGGAATATCCTCCTCAAAGAGAAATTTTCTATCTGGAAATCAGCTACACTGACAAAATGCCTATTTAAAAATTTTTATTGGATGTGTTTGGGGGAACGATGGGCGTTGGGGGGGGGACTAGTTGCCCTCCAATCACTTTCAACTATTAAAAAGGGCACTAGCCCTTTCAATTTCCAATCGAATGAGCCTGTTTGGAATTTTCTACGACAACACCTTCCATAAAAGCCTTATATGCCCCAAGGGCATAAATTAAAACCCTTTCCCTGAGGGTTGTGGGGGAGTGTCCTCCTAAAAACCTATTTTATATCTGGAATTCAAATACGTTGAACAAAATGGCTATCCCAAAATTTTGATTGGATGTGTTTGGGGGAAAGATGGGTGTGGGGGGGGGCTAGTTGCCTTCAAATCTTTTTCGACTATTAAAAATGGCACTAGCCCTTTGAATTTCCGATCGAATGAGCCTGTTTTGTAGTTTCTACGACAACGCCTTCAATAAAAACCTTATATGCCCCGGGGCATAACTTAAAACCCTTGCCCTGAGGGTTTTGGTGGAGTGCCCTCCTCAAAAACATATTTTCTATCGGGAAATCAACGATGTTGAACAAAATGGTTATCTCACAATTTTGATTGGATGTGTTTGGGGAATGATGGGCGTTGGGGGTGGGGCTACTTGCCCTCCAATCACTTTCGACTATTAAAAAGAGCAGTAACCCATTGAATTTCCAGTCGAATTAGCCTGTTTTGAAATTTTTACGACAACGCTGTCTATAAAAATCTTATATGCCCCCAGGGCATAACTTAAAACCCTTGCCCTGAGGGTTGTGGGGGAGTGTCCTCCTCAAAAACACATTTTCTATCTCGAAATCAACTACGCTGAACACAATGGCTATCTCAAAATTTCAATTGGATGTGTTTGGGGGAATCATTAGGCGTGAGGGGTGCTAGTTGCCCTCCAATCACTTTTGACTATTAAAAGGGCACTAGAACTCTCGATTTCCAATCGAATGAACCCCTTTTGAAGTCTCTACGACGACCCCTTCTATATGAATTGCCCTGCTTTAAAGAAAAAAAAACAATAAACTGTACATAGTGTCAACATTGATCTTATATGCCCTCAGGGCATATCTTAAAACCCTTGCCCCGAGGGTTGTGGGGGAGTGTCCTCCTCAATAAGATATTTCCTATCTGGAAATCAACTACGCTGAACAAAATGGCTATCTCAAAATTTTGACTGGATGTGTTTGGGGGAATGATGGGCATGGAGGGGGGGGGGCTAGTTGCCCTCCAATCACTTTCGACTATTAAAAAGGGCGCTAGCCACTCAAATTGCCAATCGAATGAGTTTTTTCCGAAGTTTCTACGACAACTCCTTTGATACGAAGTGCCCGGGTATGGGGAAAAAAAATACACATTGTGCCCACATCGTTCTTTACTTAGGTAGCGCTAGAGCGCTGCATATGATTTATGACCAAACACCGTGTTGGTTATAACTAGATTATACTAAACCTACAAAATTGCAAAATTCTGTATCCATTGCTGTTTTCTTTTCCTACGCCAAATTTATCTTGGCTAGGACTGCCATCTATCCTTATTTCTACTGACCTGGGCGTTAAAATCTCCTAGTAAAAACATCATATTTCTGCCTGGGACCCTGTGTATTTGCTCCTGTAATTGTAAGTAAAATTCATCTGAGTCACTAGTATCTCCGTCAGTTGGTTCTACAGGGGCATATACTACTATAACTGAGACCCTGAACTTTTTAGTCATAAAATGAGCAATTCGTATTCTATTATTAATACCTTCCCAGCCTAAACAAGACTTAGCAGCTTCCTTATTCATCATAAGCCCTACTCCCTGTCTATGTGCCCTATCCTCCCTGCCTGAGTAAAAAAATTCTATATCACCTAATTTCAGGCTTTCTCTCCCTGGGATATAAGTTTCTGAAACTCCTAATAAGTCCAGTTCAAATCCTCTGAATTCGTCAGTCAAAATGTTGATACGATGGTTGATACGAAAGTGATTGAAGGGCAACTAATCCCCATCTCAAGCCCACCATTTCCCCAAACACATCCAATCAAAATTTTGATACATCTATTTTGTTTAACGTAGTCCAAAGGTTTAGAGATAGTCACTTTGTTGAACGTAGTTGAAAGTTCTGGAAATTATGTATTTAAGGATGACAAACCCCCCAGAGCCAACAGGGCAGAGGTTGTAAGTTATGCCCTTGGGGCACATAAGTTTTTCGTATATAGAGTTGTCGCAAAAACTTCAAAAGGGGCTCATTCGATTGGCAATTGAGAGGGCTAGGGTCCTTTTTAATAGTCGAAATTGATTGGAGGGTAACTAACCCCCCTCTCAAGCCCACCATTCCTCCCAACACATCCAATCAAAATTTTCGGATAGCCATTTTGTTCAATGTAGGTGAAAGTTCCGTAAATTAGGTCTTTGAGGATGACACCCCCTCCCCCCCCCCTCCTCAGGGCAAGGGTTGTAATTTATGCCTTGGGGGCATGTAAGGTTTCATTGAAAACGTTGTCGTAGAAACTTCAAAAGGGCTCATTTGAATGAAAATTGAAAGGGCTAGTACCTTTTTAATAGTTGAAAGTGATTGGAGAGCGACTAATGCCCCTCTCACGCCCACTATTTACCCAAATGAATCCAATCAAATTTTTAGATAGCCATTTTATTCAACGTAGTTGAAAGTTTTGGAAATTAGGTCTTTAAATATGATAACCCCCCCCATTCCCCACAGCCCTCAGGGCAAGGGTTATAAGTTATGCCCTTTGGGCATTTAAGGTTCTTATAACAAGCGAGTTTGTAGAAACTTCAAAATGGGCTTATTCAATTGGAAATTGAAAGGGCTAGTGCCATTTTAATAGTCAAAAGTGATTGAAGGGCAACTAACTCTTTTCTCACGCCCACTTTTTCCCAAAACACATCAAATCATAACTCTTAGATAGGTATTTTGTTCAGCGTAGATGTTTTTGAGGAGGACACTCCCCCGCAGCCCTCAGGGCAAGGGTTTTTAGTTATGCCCTGGGGGCATATAATGGACCATGGGATCCAGTTCAAATCCTCTGAATTCGTCAGTCAAAATGTTGATACGATGGTTTTTTTTAACGTCTTAACATTCCAAGTTCCAATTTTTACGTTCTTTAAATCATTGAAATTATTTTGGCCTCAGGAAAAGCAGTGATCCCGGATACCAGTGAAGGACGGGTATTATATATGCAGCCAGGGCAGGGGGAATTAACTTAATATTGAACTGAAAAAAGACCAAGAAACAACACGTGTTAGACTTCAATGATGTTTTTTTGTCAACGCTAGCTCCAGTTCCTTCTCTAATAACTTACCCATACTGTTTGGGTTGTGTTGCACAAAGCTTATACTTCACCAATCATAGAAAGAAAATCACAAATTTGACTCTCGAAATAAGCCCATTTTGAAATTGGTTTTGCACGACAAATTGACATAAAACAAAAAGGAAAAATATGAAAACTCAATACTTATTCTGTTGGATGTTATCTTTCTAAATTAGTATAAAATAATTCTGTACTGACGACCTGCTATATTTAAACAGGTCTATCAATCAACTGTCGAAGAATTGTGATGTGCTCCATAAGTAATATAAGAAGGTTTGTCATTTAACATATCAAAATATGCCGTCCCATTTTTCAATGCGGAGCACTGCGGAGAAGAGATTCATTGGAGTGATTTAGTTGTGAAACCATCTGAGAGTATTACTTATTAAGGTTTACCAATTGGTCGAAGCCTCCACTCCACTGGAACGCTGCTTGTATTCCATGTATATGCGAAAATCCTGGTTGTATACGTGTCCTTTATTGGTTGTAAACATCGGCCGTAAATGTCTTACGTCACTATATATTCCATTTCCCTTTCACATTTATCGTATATAGCACCTTTTGGGAAACACATATCTTCCCCTCAGTGTTCAAAAGTAAGAAACTTCCACCATGGACGAGGAACTTTTTTATCACGCGTAATAATTGTGTATTCAAGCAATTGTCTGTGTTAACTTGGTCACCAGGAATTTTCTGAAAAAAACTAAGGGAAGAGCAAAGCCATGACTAGCCACTTTCTGCCAGTAGTTCTACTAATGTATATACTTTGTGAATACTTTTTGTGAATAATGTGAATACTTTGTGAATAATGTATATACTTTGTGAATACTTAATGTGTGAATACTTTTGGTGATGATCCCTAGTGTGACTTTTCTTTTCTCTTCCCTTTATTATACTTCGTTTTAATTTCACACGAATTTTCGGTCAATAAAATTACTTACTTACTTACTGACCTATTTTTATAATTTGTAACTTTGCCTCATTCTAATATTTTTATAACTCTTGATGTGCGTTTCTAATTGATGAATTACTTCTAATTTAACAATCTTATTAGATTTTACTTACTCCATAAATAAAAATAAATAACGTAGGTGGCAGTATAAAGACATGCTGCTTCTTATTAAAGCTGAGTTTTACTTTTCAACCATTAGCATATTCAGTTTAAAACCAAGTACATTTTGTTCATGGTATATTAATTTGCCTGCGCACAAATGAAAGAGGAAAGGGTCTCCCTTACTTAAAATATTCTGAATTCTCGATTGATCAGAATTTGGACTCATCTATAGCTACCTACTATTGCCACCAGCTACTGTTTACGGAACCAAACTACCATCATGGCTGTATACAGTCTAACTCCACTCAAATTCGGTCTAAGATTTTCTGAGAAAAAGATCAGAAAATCTTGAAAATTTGAATCTAGTTTTAATTACATCAGTAAACATATAGGAAAGCTGCGTCTCTTATGAAAACAATTGATATCTTTATGTGTAAATTCTGATGAAAATTATCATTGTTAATACAAGATAAATAATTCAAGTTTCAAGATTATCCCAGACAGCTAAAACAAAATTGTGCTGTTGAATACATCTTTAAGAAAAAAAAAAAAAAAAAAATCAGTTTTGCCGTAAAACCATGAAACGCATCTTCAAGATTGTTTCACCTTAGTTCGATCTATTCAAAGTGTTCACTAGAACGTTACTCCCTTCTTTTTATCTAAGCCTGTGTAACAGGCTTTGTCATATTATTCTCATCAGTATATAAACTTGTTTTGGTTGCATCACCATATCCAAGTCAGATTTGTAGTCAATCAGGTGATTGTTTTATAGCATACCTTAAACGTCCACTTCATACTGATCGAAACCTTTGGTATTGCTCGAAATCTTTGGTTTGAATTGATGGCCACCATCAAACCCCCCAGTGATCAGGTATCCTGATTAGCTGGGAAAAAGAGCCTGAAGCTCGGGTAAAAACATTAAGGATATTAGTTTTATTTTTGATATTTGATGATAGGGGTGCCAATTCACAAAAAATTTGGGGAGGAAGGGAAAGATTTTTAATGTTTTTGTTGGTGAAGAAATTTAGTTTCAATGAGGTTTTCTTTTAATTTCACTGAAATCTAAGTAGGGGGGGGGGAGGGTGGAAGGGCATGCTTTTTATCTTTCCAATGAAAAAAAGGTGTTTTTTGAAACCTAGGGCGGGGAGTAAAATCTAGGGGGTATTTGACTCCCTCTAATTGGAACCTCTGAATGGTGATGAGTGTGATACGATAACAATGGTAGCGAGGGTGACCGTGGTGAGGGTTTAGGTGGTCATGGCAGCATGGATATTGATTATGGGAATAATTATGCTGCTGCTAGTCTGTTTTTTATTTGTCATTTTGTTTTTCTCCAATTCTCTTGTAGTGCGATAATAATAAAAAAAATGAAATAAAAGTTCATATGATAATTTCTTTTGTGTGTAAATTCGACGTATTCCATCAGTGCAATTTTTCACTTTTCCAGCCAAAATGAATTTTTTTAGACAGTGCTTAACATTATTAATTAAGAAATATTATCAAGACAATGCAGATTTGACAAATTTTCTTTTCTTTGAATAATATCGTAATCCAGGCTAAAATTCCAATCATTGAGCAAAATATTTATAGCCTCACCTTACCTTAGATCCTTCTGTGCCACCAGAGGCACCCAGGACACCTACAAAGAGATGCCAGTCATCTCGAAGGTGTTGTGCTGCCCAAACATCTTCCCATTTGGGGTTAGAATATCGTTTGACATACTTGTAGCGGAAGGTCATAGGATAATGAATCGTGCTCTATTACTTAACTAATTTCTATTATTTGACAAAAAAAAAACTAGAAATGTTTCTATTTTGTTTCTTATGAAAACCCAGTTTTTTTTCAATTTATATTAGTCATTAAGATTTTAATTTCATTTCAATGTGATTTAGCAAATAATTTACTGCCTTCTATCTGTATGAGAAGCTATGGCGCCTTTTCTCGTTACCACTTGAATCATTTTCTATAAGCTCTACTTTTGATTACTATAATAACAAAGTGTATTTTAACTCTTAAATCTTTGAATTTCAAGTGAATATAAAAGGCAAACTAATTTTCGAAAGGCCGGATTATTTGTATCAATATTTGTCTAGTTAATAAGAAATCTGGCTCTCTAGCTGTATATTACTTATATTAACTTATTGCTCAAGTTAGCCTATTACTTAAGCAAATTACTTACATCAATGGAAAGTAAATTCGTCTCCTTACATCAAGATTTTGCCACTCAAGTCTGATTTCTAATTTTGACGGGGGGGGGCTGTTTCATCACTTCATAACATGGACTGTAGTTAATATGGTATACCACTAGATTCTAGATTTATATGGATCTGAAGCCATCCAACAAATCTGCAGCCACTGTTGGCTGAGATTCCATATTAAATGTGATCTTTGTTGGAAGAAACATAGTGAAATAATATCAGCCAAAGCTTCTAGATGTATAGGAATAGTCCAAAAACTGAAACATATATTTCTAGTATCGACCCTCAAACCTATAGGTCCATTCTTGAATCCGTTTTTGGGTACGGATGCTCGTTACGGACTAGTAATTTCACAAGTAAGTAGAAAAGGTAGCAAATTATATAGTAATATGATACTTCTTAAACTGAGAGATGCTGTAGGCAAAGCTTTAATCCTTGACAGGCCACTATATGAACGAATACCAGGAAAAATCTACAACGCTTCCCATGTAATCTCTAGGTCAGACTATTGACGAAAAATTTTATTTTTGCATGATTTATTCAAAATTGTCAATTTTAGACCATGTTGTAAAAATACGACATTAGCCTCTCGAGTATATAAAAATGGGGCATTTTCACTTGGTGTGGAAGGCTTTAAACAATTGTTTTTGGCAGTAAGGCACAGTGGAAGGTCACATTTTTCGCATTCAAAAGTGGTATATCCCGATTTGCACTCTTTGCAGCGGCTCTGCTTTTCAGTCTTTTTTGGCCAGTGATCAAGTCCATCGGCTTGAGCAGATATTGCCGGTCGGATTCGATTGCGACTTCGAATGGGGCTGGGGCTGGGACTATCTTCAACATCTGCGGATGGTCTACCACGTTTACGTTGGGGTATCACACGCGCCGAGGCATACAACCCTGCAGCAACTTCAGACCTGAAGGCTCTCAAGATCATCGGTTCGTCTGTCCTTGAAGTCAGCGCTTTGGCGTCTGACCTGAAAAGAAGCCAGCTATTGCAGACTGCTGTGTCAATAAGCCACCAGAAGATTCTCATATACCATTTTCGTGTCCGAAGATCAGTTCGGCACATCTCCGCCAGCATGTCTGCTAAATCTACGCCACCCATATGAAGGTTGTACTCATAAACAATGGCTGGCCTTGAAACTTCAACCCTGGATTTATCCTTAACGTTCCAGCGTCTGCACGTATCCTGTGGCGTTATTCCTGCATACGTTGAAGCCAAGCAAACCGTGTTGTTATCTAACCATTTCACTACAATAACGCCAGAATGAATGTCAGTCCTGTAATCTGACGTTCCTCTCTCTCTCGTTTCTTCATTTCACCATCTGTGAGGAGCGGGCAGCTCTTCAGTCGCGCTTTGTTCAACGTACCAATACAAGGGAATCCTTTAATTTTGAGCAAACTCATTAGTTTCAAGCTCGAAAACCAGTTGTCAAAGTAAATCTTGTAGTTCATTTTCTCTGGCAAGGTACTCATCAGACGTAAAACTATGTTGCCTCCGACTCCAAGATCTGGCTCTATGTCATCTTCAACAAGAGTGCCCTTCCCTTGGTAAACTTCAAAATCATATACAAAACCTGACACACCGGCTCTTGTGAACACTTTTATTCCCCACTTCGTCGGCTTTTTCGGTAGATATTGTCTCAAGTTGCTTCGCCCCTTGAAAGGAATCATTTGCTCGTCAATTGAATGGTGTTCTTCGGGGCTGACTTCAAGAAACTTGGAACGGATATGACTCAGGTCGGGTCGAATCTTGTATAGCTTGTCAAATCCTTGTTCTCCAGGTTTCTTAGCTTTATTGTTGTCGTTGAAATGAAGAAAACGTTTGATCTTGTCAAACCTTTGTCGGCCCATCTTGTCGGCAATTTGAGCGTATCTGGTGGCTGCTTCCCAGTGCATTCGATAATAGGGAACTTTTATCACTCCAAATAATAGAATAATGCTCATGAAAACTTTTAGCTCTTCGGCAGTGAGGCAGAGGTTGCATCCCTCAGTTTGAAGTGCAAAGACGTTACTTTGTTCAACTATCAGCTCAAGAAGTTCATCGTCAAAGAATTTTTGGAAGTATTTCAGTGGAGTCTCCAAGATGCCCGGAACTTGGCGAGGCTCTTCTTTCCAAGACAGATCAACTTTTTCTATCTCTGCTTTTCTCCAGTCGAATTTTTCTTGGACTTTCGATTTCTTCTTTGATTTTCCAGTACTTGTTGTTACCGGTTGCTGTTGCTGACTGGAGGGTGGAGTTTCCCCCGAGTCATCGTCACTGGGTTCAGTGTTAGCCTCCACGTCATCCTGTTCCAAGAAGAAGTGGAGATTGTCCAGTAGAGGCAACAAGTCTGCATCAGGATCATCGATAAGATCTTCTGGAGACAGGAAGTCTGGATCATTGTCATCATCATCGTCGGACAAATCAGACAACATGTCTTCTCGAATGTCAAAAATATACTTGGCCGCCTCTTCTGCGTCAATTTGGCGATTTTGAGCTCGTTTTCTTAGTCTGTCGTAAGATTCCGCCATCTAGAAAGAAAACAAAAATTAGACATATGAAACACCCTGTCTACTCAATGATTCACCATTCCTGAGGGGTGCTTTGAGCTACTATGTAGGAGGGACTCCTCCTACATAATAGCTGATGTAAAATTATATTGTTTTCTTCACCCTTTTTATTTTCTTATTTAGTTGTTTGTTTCATAATTTTGAGCCACGATCGTCCGATGTTGTATTTTTACAACAGGAGGAAGTTTATCTTGCTACTGATCCAAATTCTTGCTTATTTCGTGAATTTCAACTACAGTAATTCTAAACGGTATACATTTTATACGCATATGACATGCAAGGAATCTCCCACCTTTTCGTTTTGTTTCCAGTTTCTAGCGTAGAAATTGCCTACCTTTTTATTCGTTTTTCTTATCCCATGGTTTGGTGACTCACTGTTTAGGCCACATGTCACACAGCAGCTCCCCGAAGGTATCAATCGACTGCCATCTTTCAGCCCCAACGAAAGATGTTGATAAAAGCAGTATTTTTTTTACAGCAAGATGGCAGTCCAAGCTCGAAAAGTACAGTATTGTTTTTTTACAACAATTGCCTCTGTAGGGTTAAGAGAAGAACATTTCAGTTTTAGAAAAGGTATAGGATGTGTCAACCAAATTTTCACTCTTATGTTAATAATTGAGAAGTGCCCGAGTTGTCAAACACCTTTGGTCTTCAGTTTTATAGATTATGAGCAAGCGTGCAATTCTGTTGATAGAAGAGATTTTAAAAAAGATCTTATTTTTGTACGGCATACCAGACAAATACACTAAGTGATTAGCACGAGAATAACACTGCTACGGTTAAGGTAGTAAATGAGAATAGCCGCTAGTTTTGTATTAAATCATGAGTTAAGCAGTGTTGTCTTCTACCCTCTTTTTTTATGGATCATTTTGATGGACTTTGTCTTAGGGAGCATAGGAAAGGCAATGGGAGACCACGGAGTCAAATGGAGTTAATATTATTAATATTATTAGTAAAGACGGTAAGAGCAGTGAAAATATTAATAGTAGAATAGCCGAGGCTCAGGGTGTTTTAACAGTTAAAAAAATGTTTGGAAGAATAGGAAGATCAGTCTGCAAACCAAGATTAAAATATTGGAACGTACAGTGATGACAGTTCTCAAATATGACTCTGAAGCATGGGCGCTCCTAAAAGTGGATGAAGATTTGCTAGAATTTTTTCAGAGAAGTTTTCTAGGGATTGTTCTGAGTACCCGGCTGACTGATCGGATTTCAAACAGTAGGCTGTATAAAAAATGTGGGTCAATCCCTCTTTCTAGGGCTATAATGAAAGCAAAATTGAGATGGCTAGGGCACGCTCTGCGGATGAAGGATGACAGATTGCCGAAGATTGTCCTTTTTGGCCAAACGTCTAGGGCTAAACCGAAAACAGGTCGTCTTCGTTTGGGTCGGGAGGATGTCATAAAGAAAGATTTAAAGGAAATGGGAACTTCCTGGGAGGGTGTGAAGACGGATGCTTTGAATAAACTAGGATGGAGGAGGAGTATGCTTAGCTGTGCTGGCCTCAGGTGGCCTGGTGCTGCGGTGAGTTGTTGTTAGTAGTAGTAGTAGTAGTAGTAGTAATAGTAGTAATAGTAGTAGTAGTAGTAGTAGTTCTGGCTCTGGCTAAGTGGCTGAGCCGTTCTGGCTAAGTGGACGCGCGCTGGGCTGAGAATCCGTGAATTCGGGTTCGATCCCTGGTGTGGTCAGTTTCTTAGTTTGGGACGCGGGTCAGTGGTGTGACCCTGTAAGCTTAGCCAGAGTCAACCCAGCTCTAAATGGGTACCTGGAGAAATCTGGGGAAGGTAAAGAGGAAGGGTTTGCGAAAGCATAGGTTGGCTGGCTCCCAGCCCCCCATTGCACTTCCTGGCTGAGGGCCACGAAACGGAGATCAGCACCGCCGGTTTGGACCTTAAGGGTCTAGTGCCGAATCCTTTACCTTACCTTTTTTTTAGTAGTAGTAGTAAAGTAATCATTGGGAGTACTCGGGGAGTTACATCAGTGACTAAGTAAAGAACGATGTTGGCACAATGTATTATTTATTATATTTTTTCTTTAGACCAGGGCACTTAGTATCGAAAGAGTTGTCGTAGAAACTTCGAAAACGGCTCATTCGATTGGAAATTGCAGTGGCTTGTGCCCTTTTTAATAGTCGAAGGTGATTGAAAGGCAACAAACACCCCTTCCACGCCCACTATTTCCCTAATTATATCCAATAAAAATTTTGAGATAGCCATTTTATTCAGTGTAGTTGAAAGTTCTGGAAACTAGGTATTTGAGGATGATAACTTTCTCAGAGCCCTCAGGACAAGGGTTGTAAGTCATGCCCTGGGGGCATATAAGGTTTTTAAAGATAGAGATGTTGAAAAAACTTCAAAAAGGGCTCATTCGGTTGGAAATTAGAAGGGCTTATACCCTTTTTAGTAGTCGAAAGTAATTGGAGGATAGCTAACAACCCTCTCACATCCACAATTTCCTCAAACACATCCAATCAAAATTTTGAAATGGCTGTTTTGTTTGATGTAGTCAAAAATTCCGGAAATTATGTTTTTGAGGAAGATGCTCCCCCTCCCCCGCAGCCCTCAGGGCAAGGGTTGTAAGCTATGCCCTGGGGGAGCATATGAGGTTTTTTTTTATAGAAAGCATTGTTGTAGAAAATTCAAATGGGAATCATTCGATTGGAAATTGAAACGGCTAGTGCTCTTTTTAATAGCCGAAAGTAATTGGAGGGTAAGTAACCCACTCTCACCCTCACCATTTCCCCAAACACATTCAATTAAAATTTTGAGATAACCATTTTGTTCAACATAGTTGTAAGGTCCGGAAATTGTGTCTTTTAGGATGACAACCCCCTCAGAGCCCTCAAGGCAAGGGTTGTAAGTTATGCTCAGGGGCATATAAGGTTTTTATAGAAAGTGTTGTCGTAGAAACTTCAAAAAGGGCTTATTCGATTGGAAATTGAAAGGGCTAGTGCCCCTTTCAATAGTTGAAAGTGATTGGAGGGCAACTAACCCCCCTCACACGCCCACCATTTTCCCAAACACATCCAATCAAAATTTTGAGATAGCATTTTTCTTCAAAGTATTTGAAAGTTCTGGAAAATAGGTCTTTGAGGATGACAACCCCCTCCCCCTCAGCCTTCAGGGCAAGGGTTGTAGGCTACACCTTGGGGGCCTATAAGGTTTTTATTGAAAGTATTGTCATGGAAACTTCAAAAGGGCTCATTCGATTGGAAATTGAAAGGGCTAGTGCCTTTTCTAATAGTTGAAAGTGATTGGAGAGCAACTAACGCCCTCTCACGCCCACCATTTCCCCAAACACATCTAATCAAAAGCTATTTTGCTATTAGCCATTTTGCTTAACGTTCTGGTGGATATTGACAGTTTTGTTTAACGTTCTTGAAAGTTCTGGAAATTAGGTCTTTGAGGATGACAACCCCCTCAGAGCCCTAAGGGCAAGGGTTGTAATTTATGCCCTGGGGGCATATAAGGTGTTTATAGTAAGTGTTGTCGTAGAAACTCAAAAAGGACTCATTCATTCGGACTAGTGTCCTTTTTAATAGTCGAAAGTGATGGAAGGCTTGACATTTTTATAGTAAAGATCGATGTGCGTACAATGTATTATTATTATTATTTTTTTTTTTAGACCAGGGCACTTTTTATCGAAGGATCTGTCACAGGAACTTTGAAAAGGGATCATTCGATTGAAAATAAAAAGGGTTAAAGCCCTTTTTAATAGTCGAAAGTGATTGGAGGGCAACTAATCCCCCTTCCAAGCCCACCGTTCCATTTGCCCAGAATAATTACAAACTAAATGTTGCCTTAAGAATAAATCAAAATTCACTGTGTTAATGCTAAATCCCAATAAGACATCTCAGTAGTATCCCGAGAACGACTAAGGGTATTATGTTCAAACTTTCTGGGCTACTTCTGCTCTTAAAATTTAACTAAATCAAAATAGCGTAAGTGTATCCAAGCTATCAAAGAAAGTAAAGAGATTTTTTTGTGAATGGTATCAAGTTTTCTATTCCTGGTCAACTAGAGGAGGTATGAAACTAAAGTAAACACTACTATTTGTGTCCTAATTTTTAAAACGGTGTATGTTATTAAATATTGCTGAAAATTTTTCTCAGCATACAAATAACATGCTAAACTATAAAGTCTTACAAAAACGAAAAGATTTAAAGTTTAATTTTTTTTTTCCCTGAAATGACTATGTCAATATAAAATGAACAGAAATTAATTAAAAAAAACTTTTCACACAAAACAAGTTTTTCAAAGAAAAGTAAAGAACTCCATTATACCAGGAATGAGCAAAAATAAAATAAAATAATCTACCAAGCTTGAAAATACCACAAATCAGCATCGATAAATAAATGAAATCCAAAACGAACAGAAATTACAATAAATAACCGAGTCAAACTCGAAACGAGCAGAAATTAGCATCAGTAGGGCTCAAAGCCCCTATGCCTTCCCAAGGCCAGAACATAATTTGCACTTTACTGAAAAAAATACAAATGAATGTGCAATGTCAGTTTAATATACGTATACTGATATTTAATAATAAAAATGTTAGTATTATTTGATTTATTAAAGTTATAAAAGTAAAAACATTTACTTTGTCTGCCAAAACTATATTGCTTTTTTTATTCAAAGCCCGATCTTTTATCAGAAACGAATAATTTATTGAACCGCCAAGATGCAGTAATGTTAAGGGCACAACGAGATTGCAAAAAAAAAAGATAGAGCCACGTGCTGGAATCACATCATTAATAGAACTTCTAGCGTCATAATGGTATCTAAATAATGCTTGCTAGTAATAAATTATAATTTATGAATTATGAAGTACAAAAGAAAATATTACACAACTAAAGAAGATCCTCTTCTTCGTCCATATAATCGACGTCAGTGGCGTTTGAAAATGTAGCAGTCGTGATTGTCGTACAATTTGTAACATTTGATGTTACACTATCTGTCATTGCCTGTAAAAAATAATATATATATATATATATATAT
>JAQQPU010003520.1:4713-32440 GCA_029168905.1 Artemia sp. Kazakhstan ARC1039 | reverse complement strand
AGGAACAACAGCGGCGATACTACAAAACAAGGTGGGTCAAAACAAAATATATAAATATATATAGCGAAAAATATCACATGTTGCAGTTAAGGCATTTGCATATAAAATATAATTTCTAACAAAGAAATACCCAAAAATGTAAAAAATCTCTCCATCAGATAATCTAACCATTCAGCGGTTTTATTGTCACTTTTGTTTTGACCCACCTTGTTTTGTAGTATCGCCGCTGTTGTTCCTAAAAGTCGTATCTTGCATTTATTAAACTTCTGAGATCATTAAAAAAAGCTCCTTGCTAAGCTTGTCTTGGAGGGAGGACCAGTAGGGCAGTATGAATCAGGAGCTCCAAAGTGCGATCAAACATTTATTTCTCTGCTTATCTTGTCTTTTGGGACGGCCATGCAAACAGCGCGTGGCAATGATCTCAGGAGTGTGTAAATGTCTGATATGACCTTTGGATATGGCAATAACGTTATGGCAGTTACTTTCAGCAAAATAATCTATTAGTAGAGTGATTGGTTCAGCAGATGGTCGTAAACCTATGCATACAAGAAGAAAACTTCTAAAGACTACCTAACCATGGTTACCCCTCAGGGGCAACCTAGTAAAGAACGAAGCCTAGCCCTCAGTAGCCAAAAATTTAAAAACACGTTTTATAAAGGCTGTCAAGTGACGAAGAATCACAATTTGAAGGTGATTCAGCAGCACTAGTAACTATTATTTAGATTAATTTTAATGATAAAAGTTCGTTTCGAAAACAATTTTGTGAGAATTTCTAAAAATAGCCTGAAATCCCACAGAATGGCGTTGCATCAAAATTAAAACTGTGTCATTGGAATGATCATAGCCGAAAACTCCATTTTGAAAAATCAATGTCCCCCATCTTGAGCAACCGTGAAAATTACTTGGTACTTATGTATTATATAATACACACTCGAGAAGTTAAGTTTGGTGAATGCTAATGAAATAAAGCAAAATGTGATGAAAATACAATACTTTAGTAACAAAATTATGAAAACTACAACAAATAATTATGGAAGGGGGAGAGTGCATTACATTAAATACGTAACCAAAACTAGCCAAAACTAACCTAACCTAACCCAAATACCAACTAAATATTTAATTAAAATATAACTATAATGTAGATTCCCACCGAGCCAAAGCTAATTGTCTGGTTTTCTGGCAGTATACAGGGACGTGCCTTAATTTTTTTATTCTTTTTTTCCTCTGTCCCCCCTAATGGGGCGTTGAAACATCATTGAGCGATTCTTTAGGGTAAATTTGAAAGGATGGCTAAAACTAAGTGCTTTTTGTAAGTAATAGAAAATAATATAAGAAATAAAACATATTTTGGCAAAAACCTCATCCTCATATACAAGATGAAATAACACGCCAGTCTTTTCACAAGAAATTACACACAAGTATCTTTTAAAAAGTAGCTTTTCTGTGATATTAAGTAATAAAAGCAAGTTTTTTCAACTGAAGTTAAAGAGCAACATCAAAACTTAAAACGAATGGAAATGATTACGTATATGGAGGAGGCTACCCCCTCCCCAATCCCTCACTCTTCACGAAAAAGTTTTTGGTATCTTAAAAAAAGCTACTTATTATATTTAAACAACCCTTGTGTTTCAGGAGTAAGGAATTGGGGCAAAAATGCTTTAGCGTAAAAGGTGAGGTATTGAGGAGGGGGCAGCCCCCTTATATATTTAATAATTCTTAAATCATACTACAAATCTCCCCTTCCATGAAAAATATTTCCCGGAAATAGCCACCCCCCAATAGAAAGTATCTTCCGTGGAATTTTCCCCATGCAGAATTTCTTCTGGGGAAAATTTCTCATTGGAGAATTTCACCCCTAAGAAAGTTCCTCCATGGTTGATTTATACCGTGGATACCCCCCAGACAGAGAAATTCTCATTCAATTCAAACCAAACTGAAATTTCCCCCCGGATAATTCTCTTGGAAAATCTCCAAATGTAGAATTGAGTCACCAAGGAGAAATTAAGACAAATAAAACGAATTGCGCAAACGAACTCTGGCAATTTACCCCGTTTAAAATTTACGCTGGAAAGATCACGCCAGGAAACCTTCGCCCCCAAGTAAATTTTTTTCCTTGGAAATCCCCCGCCCCCCTCAACTAAAATATTATGTGTAAACAATGGGAACTTTCATGGCCTATACTCCTTTCCTCAGTGGCTCTGAGGTCCATGTTATCCCAAAGGCACAGTTGTTGGACTTTTTAACTATGCTGAACAAAATAGCTATCACAAACTATTGATTGGATTGCATTGGGGATAAAGGGAGTGAAAAGGGGGCTGGCTGCCCTACAATCTTTTTAGGTACTTCAAAAGGGCATTAAAACTTTTAATTTCCCTTTGATTGAGCCTTCTCTCCATCTTCTAGAGCCATTGACTTGAGACGATCACCCTTGGGGAAAAAACAGCAACAAATCAACACGCATCCGGATTTTCCTTTTGGGAAAAATACAAAATTCCACTTTTTAAATATGGGAGCTTGAAACCTTTATAATAAGATTCTCTCAGACGTTGAATCTGATCGTGTGATTTTCATTAAGATTGATCAATTTTTTGGGGGGCTCCCCCCTTTTACGAAAATTTTCTAAGGATTTTAGCTTTTGACTGGTAAAATTAAACTTAATGAACTTTATACAGTTGGAATCACCATAAAATTTCAATTCTTTTGATATATTCATGTTGTCAAAATGTTGATATCTATTTTTTAGAATTTCGGTCATTATAGGACCAAGCGTGATTTCCTGGCATGACTTGAAAAACGGTCCGCAATAATAATAATAAAAAAACATAATAAGAAAAAACAAGGTTTTGACCGAAGGTACGTAAAAAATTAAAACTTAAAACAAACCGAAATTATTCCGTATGTGAAGGGGCCCGCCCCTTCCTTAACCCCTCGCTCTTTACACTAAACATTTGACTTTTTGTAACAAGTCTTTAAGAACGACCTCTGAAACACAAGGGCTGGTGAATTGGAATGAAAAGTATAGTTAAAAAAAACTCTAAGGCAGTAGCGTAAAAGGTCAGGAATGAAGAAGGAGAAGTCCACCCCCTCATTTACACAATAATTATATTCGTTTTTAGTTTTGACGCTACTCCTTACTTTCAGTTTAAAAAACTTGTTTTGTGCATTATATTCTTTACTTTATCCAATAATTAGAAGCCGAGGAATTTTCTTATGTTTGATTAATTAAAAAAACTTTTCCACAAAATAAGTTTTTCAAAGAAAAGTAAAGAACTCCATTAGGCTAAATAAGAAATGAGCAAAAATAAAATCAAATAATCTACCAAGCGTGAGACTACCACAAGTGAGCATCGATAAGTAAATGAAACCCAAAACGAAAAGAAACTATAATAAATAACCGAGTAAAACTCAAAACGAGCAGAAATTAACATAAGTTGGGCTCAAAACCCCTATGCCTTCCCAAGGCCAGAACATAATTTGCATTTAAGGGGAATAAAATATAAATATTTTACTTTTATAACTTAAATATATCAAATAGTATTAACATTTGGTTACTAAATATCAGTATATGTATATTAAACTGACAACTAAGTTAAACAAAATGGCTATCTCAAAATTTTGATTGGATATGTCTTGGAAAATGGTGGGCGTGAGAGGGGCGTTAGTCGCTCTTTCAATTTAGCCCTTTCAATTTCCAATCAAATGAGCCCTTTTGAAGTTTCTACGACAATACTTTCAATGAAAGCCTTATATGCCCCCAGGGTATAACTTACAACCCTTGCCCTAAGGGCTGGGGGGGTTGTCATCCTCAAAGACCTAATTACCAGAACTTTCTGTAACGTTGAACAGAATGGCTATCTGAAAATTTTGATTGGATGTGTTTGGGGGAACGGTGGGCGTGAGAAGGGGGTTAGTTACCCTCCAATCACTTTCAACTATTAAAACAGGCACTAAGCATCTCAATTTCCAATTGAATGAGCCCCTTTTGAAGTTTTTACGACAATTCTATCAAAAGACCCTTATATGCCCCAAGGACATAGCTTACAACCTTTGCCCTGGGGCTCTGAGGGGTTTGTCATCCTTAAATAAATAATTTCCAGAACTTTCAACTACGTTGACCACAATGGCTATCTCAAAACTTTGATTGAATATGTTTGGGAAAATGGTGGGCGTGAGAGGGGGGTTAATTACTTTCCACTCAGTTTCGACTATTAAAAAGGGCATTTTCAATTTCCAATCAAATGAGACCCTTTTGAAATTTCTACAGCAACTTTCTACATAAACATTATTTGCCCCCGGGGCATAACTTCAAGCCTTGCACTGAGGGCGCTGATGGGGTTATCATCCTAAGAGACCCAATTTCCAGAACTTTCGACCACGTTGAACAAAATGGATATCTCAAAACTTTGATCGGATGTGTTTGGGGAAATTGGAGGGGGTTTCATGGCCCTTCAATCATTTTCGACTATTAAAAGGGCACTAGCCCTTTCAATTTAAAATCGAATGAGCTCTTTTTGAAGTTTCTACAACGTCGCTTTCTACAAAAACCTTATATGTCCCCAGGGCATAACTTACGACCCTTGCCCTGAGGGCTGTGGCGGTGGAGGGGTTGTCATCCTTAAAGACATTATTTCCAAAACTTTCAGCTACGTTGAATAGAGTGGCTATCTAAAAATTTTGATTGGATGTGTTTGGGGAAAAGGTGGGCGTGAGAGGGTGGTTTGTTGCCCTCAAAAGAATTTCGAGAGTATTAAAAAGGGCACTAGCCCTTTGAATTTCCTATCGAATGAGCCTCTTTTCAAGTTTCTACGACAATAAAAACTTATATGCCTCCAGGTAATAGTTTATAACCCTTGCCCTGAAAACTATGGTGGGAGTGTTCAAATCAAAGGTATAATTTCCAGAACTTTAAACTGCGTGGAACAAAATGGCTATCTCAAAATTTTGATTGGATGTTTTTGGGGAAATGGTGGGCGTGGAAGGGGTGTTAGTTGCCTTCTAATCACTTCCGACTATTCAAGAGAGCACTAGCTGTTTCAATTTCCAATCGAATGAGTTTCTACGACAACGCGTTCTATAAAAACCTTATATGCCCCAAGGGCATAACTTACAACCCTTGCCCTGAGGGTTCTGGGGGGTTGTCATCCTCAAAGACCTAATTTCCAGAAATTTCAATTACGTTGAACAAAATGGCTATCTTAAAATATTAATTGGATGTGTTTGGGGAAAAGTTGGACGTTAGAGGGGGGTTAGTTGCCCTCCAATCACTTTCGACCAACAAAAAGGGCACTAGCCCTTTCAATTTCTAATCGAATGAGCCTTTTTTGAAGTTTCTATGACAACGCTTTCTATAAAAATCTTATATGTCCCCAGGGTATAACTTGCAACCCTTGCCCTGAGGGCTTTTGGGGAGTGTCCTCCTCAAAAATATAATTTTTATCTGGATATCAACTACGCTGAACCAAATTGCTATCTAAAAATTTTGATTGCATGTGTTTGGGGATAAGGTGGGCGTGACAGGTGGGTTAGTTGCCCTCAAATAACTTTCGACTATTAAAAAGGGCACTAGACCTTTGAATTTCCAATCGAAGGAACCCTTTTTCAAGTTTCTACGACAAAGATTTCAATAGAAACTTATATGCCCACACAGCATAACTTATAACCCTTGCCCTGAAGACTGTGGGGGGAGTGCCCTGCTGAAAGGTATAATTTCCTGAGCTTTAAACTGCGCGGAACAAAAAGGCTATCTCAAGATTTTAATTGGATGAGTTTGGGGAAATGGTGGGCGTGGAAGGGGTGTCAGTTCCCTTCCAATCACTTTCGACTATTAAAAAGGCCAATAGCCATTTCAATTTCCAATCTAATGAGCCCTTTTTGAAGTTTCTACGACAACGCGTTTTATAAAAACCTTAAATGTTCCCAGGGCATAACTTATAACCCTTGCCCTGAGGGCTTTTGGGGGAAAGGGGTTGTCATCCTCAAAGACCGATCTTCCAATCACTTTTGACTATTAAAAAGGGCACTAGCCCTTTGAATTTCCGATCGAATGAGCCTTTTTTGAAGTTTCTACGACAACGTTTTCTATAAAAACCTTATATTCCCAGGGCACAATATAAATAATACATTGTGCCAACATCGTTCTTATATACCCCAGGACATAACTTAAAACCCTTGCCCTGAGGGTTGTTAGGGAGTGACCTCCTCAAAAACATATTTTCTATCTGGAAATCAACTACGCTGACCAAAATGGCTACCTCAAAATTTTGATTGGATGTGTTTCGGGAAATGGTGGGCGTGGAAGGGGTGTTAGTTGCCTTCCAATCACTTTCGACTATTAAAAAGGGCACATGCCATTCCACTTTCCAATTGAATGAGCCCTTTTCGAAGTTTCTACGACAACTTCTTCGATGAGAAGTGCCCTGATCTAAAGGAAAAAAAAAAATAATAAAGTGTGCCAACATCGGTCTTATATGCCCCCAGGGCATAACTTAAAACCCTTGCCCTGAGGTTTGCGGGGGAGTGACCTGCTCAAGAACATATTTTCTATGTGGAAATCAACTACGCTGAACAAAATAGCTATCTCAAAACTTTGATTGGATGTGTTTGGGGGAATGATGGGCGTGGGGGGGGGGGGCTAATTGCCCTCCAATCACTTTCGAATATTAAAAAGGGCAACAGCCACTCCAATTTCCAATCGAATGAGCCCTTTTCGAAGTTTCTATGACAACTCCTTCGATACGAAGTGCCCTGGTCTAAGACCAATAAAAAAATAATAATAATAATACATTGTGCCAACATCGTTCTTTACTTAGGCAGCGCCTTTGCGCTGCCTATGATACAGATTTATTATCAAGAGGTTACGTAATTATTATAAAGCTCAATTAAAAAGACGTTTTGTTTTTATCCCAGCGTTACTTTAACGCTGGGAAAATATCAAGAAAAATGAATTTTAGTGAAGACTTAGGTTAAAAGTTACTCTAAAATAATGACCAGCTGATGAATTGGATTCAAACTGCCACAAACACAATCACAAACACTAACACAAACATCAAACACAAAAAAAAATTGAATGATATTCATCTTACCTCCATAGCGATGCGTTCATACGAAATCCCTGGATTCATATAATCTAAAGCCCAGGCTATGAGAGCAGGTTCTGTTCCAAAGTTAGATCCAGGAATTTGGGTTGCATTGTGTACGTCAAAATCATAATAATCCAACTCAAAGTCATTATCTGTTCCACACCTTGAAATTTCAGCTTGAGAAACAGTTTTATTGTCTTCAGCAACTGTGATATTTTCATCCTTATTTTCCAACTGCGTTTCGTAAAGCGGATTTTCGTGTAACGTATATGAACTGTGGTTTGAATCTGGCTTGTTTAATGGAACATAATCACTTCTTCTAAAAGTTTTCGGCGAGTATGTCCGAGATTTTTGCAACGACCCAAGAAAAGCCTTCCCAAAAGATGGCAAATTTGGCAACGACTTTTGCTTTGGGGTTAATGGCACAGGCACATAAACGTTTGAATTTGAATGGTGTATGTCATGTGAAACCGCTGAAAACAATGTTGAGCTCTCACAGACACTGGTTTTATCGTTTTCTGTGCTTTTAACCCCAAAAGGGCCATATATAGTCAATAAAATGCAAATACCAGTAAAAATGAAGACAAATGTTGCCATCACAATTATTTCAGGTAAAGATATAGCAAAAGGTAATGAATTATCTATCCTTCTGGAGAAATTTTCGAGATTAATATCTGAAAAAATTAAATAACTTTAATTTTTGAACCATACAAACAACACAAACAAGCAATAGATTGTAATATAAAAGCTGAAAATTCTACTGATTTTTTTCACTTTTTATTGGCTTGATTTTGATCTCGACATCGAGATCTTGATATTTGAGTCGACGCAGTAGCGTTGACTAAGATTGGTCAGTTGCCCAGTACAGGGCTGCCACTCCCATGTATAAATTCATGGAAACATAAATTTTTCAAGCTATGTTATAGAATTTTAGAATGCCTTGGGTTTTCAAACTTATTCGTGGATTTACAGAGGAAAAAAATAGATTTCTTCCATCTAAAGAGCAAAAAATTTCTGGGTTTCTTCCAGCTCAGCCAAAAAGTAAAGTCCAGTGTTTATTGACAGAACCTGGAATCTGGCATCTGGATCTGTCAATGAATGATGGGATTAAGAAAAAATATCTTTTGTAAGGCTTGTGAATTTTTTTGGTGAACCTGGGGCTTCATCTCCAGAATTTCTGGATATTAGGTTTTCTGTATAATGAAGCTAGTCCAAAAAAGGTATCTCAGATACTTTTGTCACTTTTCAGAGCTCCAATTTGACAGGAATACGTTTCTTACCATTATTATAAGGCAACATTGATTTTAATTCTTATGTAAATTCCAGAAATTATCGAAAGAATCTAAACTGAAGAATCTGAGTCTGAAGAATACTTTACTTAGATTTTATGTGGATATTGTTTTGGCACTGATGAGAGTACAGCATTACATGTCAATTCTACACGAATGGGCTATGCTGACCTCTTTGATCAAATGATCACGGCAATGAATAAAAATGAATATTTCCACTCTTTTGTTATGGTCCAACCATTCAAACCAAAGTTTCCCAGTTAGGCCACACCCATATGGTTAGAATTTGCTGTTAAAAGCCGTAAATACAAAAGTCACTTTTTCCCATTCCTTATTTTAGTTAAATACAAAACAGAAAAAAGTTTTATATTTGTGATATTAGTTTGCCATCCATCTGAAAATATTTGTTTGACGAGAATACGTTTGACGAGAATATACCATCCATCTGAACACATTTGTTTGACGAGACATACTTCTTTGACGAATACGAGAAGTTTGGGCTTGGCATAGTCGCCATTTTGGAAGCAAGGTGGAAAGGCTGCGGCCTTTCAATCAGTGGTGACCGCACGGTGTTTTAAGTCTTATACAGCGGAAAAACTGAAAGTCACTCTGCCGGAGTTGCAGCAATATTAGATCCAAACGCGATAAATGCCGTCTGCTCATGGAAACTGGTCAATGAAAGATTACTGCAGGCAAGATTTGTTTGTAACCACGCAAAATTGTCGTTGATCGTGTCCTACGCACCCGCAAATGATGCTGATGACACCCATAAAGATGATTTCTACAAAAAACTCCAGCCTGTGATCGATTTAATTCTACCCCACGTCGTAGGCGATCTCAACGTAAAGTTTGGCCAAGACAGATCCTAGTACCCTGAAGTGATGGGCCACCACGGACTTGGCACCATGAACGGAAATGGAGCTCGACTTCTCAGCTTCGCTATGGGGAATGATTTGCTGATCGGGAGTACGCTCTTTCAGCATAAAGATACCCACAAATACACTTGGACATCCCTGGATGGCATCGTCAAAAACCAAGTCGACAATTTCCTGATCCGCCGGAGATGGCGAAAAAGCCTAAAAGACGTTCGAAGTTTCTGAAGTGCCGATGTTGGCTCAGACCACTAACTAGGTGTCACCACACTGAAATTGAAGCTGAAGTCTAATGATCGAATGGAGAAGACGGACATACTCAGAAGCTTTGACGTGGACAAACTAAGTGACAAAATCGTCCAATATTCGTTTGGCATCAAACTGTTCAATTAATTTGAAGCCCTATATAACCTGTCAGAAGACGTCAAAGAAGCTTGGGAGACAATCCGCATAAGCTATATGGATACAGCCGAAGAAACCCTTGGGATTAGAAAGCCGGCTAAGCAACAGTGGATATCTACGAAGACCTGGGATCTAACAAAAAATCGCAAGAAGCTTAAGTCGAGCTCCCTTGGGGAAAGTGGTCACTCAGAGGTGACCAAGAGCTTGGCCTATAAAGAAGCTGATAGAAATGTAAACAAAAGTGCCAGATCCAACAGACGGCAATACATGAACGAAAAGGCCAGAAAAGCCGAAGAAGCAGCGAGCCGTGGAGACAAACGAACCATATATCGCCTTACCAAAGAAATAGTAATCAAGTCAAGTATCCAAGAATGCCCGGTGAAAGATGAAAATAGAAGGCTCCTGGCAGATGCGAAAGACCAAAAGGAGCAAGGGACGAGTTTTTTCGAAGCCCTACTTAATCGCCCAACACCAGCGGTCCCGTCAGATATGCCAGACCAATCTTTCTTCAGTATTCACATCAGTGATGAAAAGCCGACAGCCGACAAGATACTCTCAGCAGCTAAAAAACTTAAGAATGGGAAGGCCCCTGGTAAAGACGGAATTTCAGCTGAAATGATAAAGTTCAGCCTGCGTCGAACCCTTGCCATCTGGCTATCCTTCTTCTCACACCTCTGACAAACCAAAAAGTTCCCCAAAGACTGAAGAACAGGAACCTTAGTCAAACTCTTCAAGAAAGGAGACGTGAAAGAATGTGACAACTATAAAGGAATCAATCTTCTCCAAGCCCAGCAAAGCTCTTCGCGACGATAATACTAGAAAGACTTCAAGCAGCCTTTGATCCTCACTTAAATGAAGAACAGCATGGATTTCGGCCGAAATGACCTTGTGCCGATCTTATTTTTACTCTACGTACCATGCTGGAGGAATCTAACGAATGGAGACAGCACTTGTATATACTCTTCGTGGACTTCGAAAATGCGTCTGTTTCAGTTGATCATCAAACCCGGTGGAGAGTATTGCGGTTTTCCGGCATTCCCGAAAAGCTAATCCGTCTAATATTTGCCATGTCCGAAGAGACAGAATACTGTGTTAAAACATCGTACAGCAACACACGTTACTTCAAGGTGATGACTGGTGTCAAGCAAGGCTGTGTCCTGTCACTTCTCCTCTTCACCCTAGTTGTAGTTATATCTTTAGACAGATAAATGGGTATGGTAGCCGGATTGCAGGGATACTTTTTCAGGACGTCGACTTCACCGACGATAATGGGCTGATAGAAGCCGAAAAGCTGAAGCTTCAGGAATTCCTGAACAAACTTGCAGAGAAAGCTGAGCAATTCAGACTACACATCAACGCCCCAAAGACAAAAGCTATGGCAATCAATAGTTCACCCTTGGGAATCCAACTAAGAGGAGAGGACATCGAACAGGTAACAGATTTCAAGTACTTAGGGAGTATATTCACTTCCAGTGGTGACTCTGAAAAAGAATTGCGTACCAGGATAGCCTTGGCCAACGCATCATTTCAGGGACTTCTACCAATCTGGAAATCCACCGTATACTCGTTGAAGTTGAAACTCAGGTTGCTCCAGAGCAATGTACTGTCTGTCCTGAGTTACGCTATGGAATGCCTTAAGCTAACCACGGAACCAGAGAAACGCCTTGCCGCCTTCGAGAATAACTGTCTTCGCCGAATCCTTAGAATCAGTTGGAAGGACCGTGTCATCAATGACGAGATCAGTACCCGCAGAAGCCATCCAGATATTGCAAGCGTTTTACGACAACGTAGATGGCGATAACTTGGCCACATCTTCCGCATGCAAGATCACAGACTTCCAAAAATACTTCTCCGCTGGCAACCGGAAGGCAACCGTCGCCTAGGAAGACCAAAGAACACGCTCTGTAGGACATATGAACGTGACAGAAGAGCCCTCCAGACGAGTCTCACCCCAGAGTGGGAAGACATATATGCAGCGGCTAACATGAGGGAAGATTGGAGGCTACTCAGCGACTTATTGTGTACCTCCGGAGGCACTGAGGGAACTAAGGTCTAAGGTAAGGTAGTACTTTCAACACGTTTGTGCTTTCAACCTCAAGAAGTTTCAATTAGTCCTTAGACACACAAAAAATTTTTGTCATAAAGTATTGTTCAGGGTTAATTGTGATTTCAGTTTTTAAATATTGACTCATTTGCAAAAAAAATAAATTTAGTTCTCCCAGGAGTCTCAATAATTGAGCTGTTTTAAATGAGGAATTGTTGAATTGCTCCAATAAATTACTATTAGTAAAAATAGACTCGGGGTAACTCATCATTAAGGTTAAGACTTAACCTCTCAGATTTTCCAGAATCCGGGCTTCCAGATTCTGAGAAACTAAAGATCCAGAAGCTCGGATTCTGGACAATCTTGAGAGGTAAAGGACCACTCTTACCAAGGACAGCTACGAGTGAAGCGAAGTGGAAACTTTGTGAAGATCCTATGGAACGTTGAGCCTGCCAAGTATTTTGTTTTCTCATAGGTGTGGCAACCATAAATGGTGTTAGAAAATGAATGCAGTTTGACTAATGCTAGACTCCAAGGTGATGCTTTGATAAAACCAGAAAACGTTTTATCAGAGGTGTTGCTGTGATGCAAGGTGATAAAACCAGTGCTGCGATGAGACGAAAATTAATACAAACTAAAACTGCTTCAGGTTTATTGCAGACAGCGGATATAAAAATTGGTGTCTGGCTGTATTCAGTTGCTGCATAAAAACAAGACTGAAGCAGAAGATGACAAATGACTTTGAACAACTAAAGAAAAAGGCATGAAACAAGGAATAGCAAAAATCATATTGAATTGCAACGGAAAACGTTGAAAAAACAAATTTGCTGTTAGAAGACAAAAAATTATAATAAAATGAAGGAACGTGTTAGTCTAGCGTGTGTGAGTGGTTAAAAGACAAAGCAAAATTACAATGGAATGAAGAAACTTGTTATTTTAGCTTGTATGAGTCCGTGATAAAAAAAAGAAGGTGGCATTAATTTTTATTGTTTATGACAAGAGTTAAATGACGCAAGATGACAAGTGACTCGGAACGGCAAAGAAAAAGGCATGGAACAAAAAACGGAAACAAATTACGTTGAATTGCAAACGAAAATGTTACTTAAAACTAAAGAATAGCATTATAAGTATGCTATCTGGTAGTTACAATATTTCAGAAATTGTAATAGAGACGCGTCATTTTAGCGCTCTTGAAGGATAAACGGGAAGAAGGAATTGAATTCACGTCAGAATTTCCTATTTCAACTGAAATAGTTGATTTGCTACCCTAAGACATGAAAATAAGGAATAAAATGATGAATATGCCAATGCGTCACTTAGATATTTTAGAAGACATAGGCATTGGAACATTTCTGGTTGTTACTGAATTATTTAAATCGCAATTAAAGGAAAAATAAAATGACTGGGGAAATGCTAGGAGATAATTTTTTCTGGTATCTATGACGTCATGATTCTTAAATGAAAATAATAAATAACAAAATCTGTTGTTAGAAGAAAAGCAAAATGGATGATCATTTTTAGGCGTAAATGAAATCTGCGGTTAAACGTGCAGCAACAGTGAGAATCAAAATGATTCCTAGAAGTAAACAAAACCAATTGACTTTCGTTTTCCTAGCTTAACGGTTATGGTATGTAATGGTCCTGCTTGTACCTTGTACACAGGAAGGTGCTATCATATCATCGGCATTACTTAAATGATTTTTTGTGCATTTAAATTCGCAATCGGTATCCTCATTTTTTGATAGAGTGGACCCCCGGTAATTCAACCCCTGCCTAATTTGGTGCCCCTTGTAATCCGAAATGTCTTTTATCATTGAATGCTTTTGAGAATCTTCGCTAATGTAGATAATACATGACTTAACAGTTTACAACTTGTACGTGCCACTGTTCTTGTGCTCGACGAGTAATTATCGATTTTAGGTTTTGATTGACTAGTTTAAATTTGACTATATAGCGGTGTGGCCTATATAGCGGTGTGGCCTATATAGCGGTGTGGCCTATATAGCGGAAATATAGCGGTGTGGCCTACTTCTGAAATTGTTATGAAAAGACCATCCAAAAGAAAATTGTTAAAGGATTTTAGTATGAACGTTTTGGTTTTTGCTCTTTGTCAGTCGTGGAATTTATTATCTCTATCAACTATTACGTGGTTTTTGAAATAGTTTTGGCCAGATCCTAAGCAGTCCCCACTCCTAGTAACGATCCACAAATCAGCGTAACTTCGGAAGTGATAGAGCAAGTTTCTGCTAAAACACAGATATATCCGAAAGATTTGGAATCTAGTACTGTAGAATGGATAAAGCGGAAAATCTTTTTTCCAGAGGTCATACGGCTCCAATGTTTCTGGCTAAGTGGACGCGCGCTGGGCTGAGAATCCGTGAATTCGGGTTCGATCCCTGGTGTGGTCAGTTTCTTAGTTTGGGACGCGGGTCAGTGGTGTGACCCTGTAAGCTTAGCCAGAGTCAACCCAGCTCTAAATGGGTACCTGGAGAAATCTGGGGAAGGTAAAACAGGAAGGGTTTGCGAAAGCATAGGTTGGCTGGCCCCCAGCCCCCCATTGCACTTTCCTGGCTGAAGGGCCACGAAACGGAGATCAGCACCGCCGGTTTGGACCTTAAGGGTCTAGTGCCGCATCCTTTACCTTTTTTTTTAATGTTTATTATTTATTTATTGTTATTTTTTTCCCAGAGGAACTTCATATGGAAGGGGTCGTCGTAGAAACTTCAAAAGGGGCTCATTCGATCGGAAATTGAGAGTTCTAGTGCCCTTTTTAATAAAAAAAAGATTGGAGGGCAACTATCCCCCCCTCCACGCCCATCATTCCCCCAACCACATCCAATCAAAATTTTGAGATAGCCATTTTGTACAGCGTAGTTGGTTTCTAGATAGAAAATATATTTTTGAGGAGGACACTCACCCACAACCCTCAGGGCAAGGGTTTTAATTTATGCCCTGGGGGCATATAAGGTTTTTATAGAAGGCGTTGTCATACAAACTTCAAAACATGCTAATTTGATTGGAAAATCAATGGGCTAGTACTCTTTTTAATAGTCAAAAGTGATTGGAGGGCTACTAGTCCCCCCCACGCCCATCATTTCCCCAAACACATCCAATTAAAATTTTGAGATAGCCATTTTGTTCAGCGTAGTTGATTTCCAGATAGAAAATATGTTTTGAAGAGGACACTCCCACACAGTAGAGTGCTAAATTATATTTTGCTCAGAAAATGTTACTTCCCGTGCTATTTGCTGGGACTATGTTCCTGGCCATGCTATTTGCTTGATTCTCTACACCTTTTCAAAGAGAGTGAGTAGGCCCTCACACCTATGTTATACTTTGCTTAATTTACGTTGCTTAGCATCCATCAATTGATATGAATGGTAAAAGACTTGGCAGACATATTTTTTTAAGTTCAATAACCAAAATTCCTTATATTGCGTATTCAAAGGATGGTCTCATTCTAGGAATACTGGTTTACAGCTGGAGGGCTTATACTCGTGTTTTTCTGGTGTAAATTAAGATGCAATTGATCTTTCTGGATCACTGGTTTAGATGACATACAAGAATCTGGGTGTAGTTAACAACTAATGTTTTTGAAAAGGGTAATTACTTGTAGCTTCAAAAGCCAAATTAAATTTCCGTTGGTTAAGAATGCGTCATGGGTAATTACAGAACTGTGAATGATGAAAAGTTGTATCATTTTTCTTAAAAACTAACTCTAATTGCAAAACAGGGTATAACATTTGCGAATTGGACTGTATGAACGATATTAATTGAATAATAGAGAAAAAAGAGCTAGATAACATTTGCGAATTGGATTGTATGAAGGTGGTAAAAAAAAGGATTAAACTGATTAGCAGTTAAGGTAACCCCTCGGGGTTGTTAACTCATAGCTTATTTATTATAAATTTGGAATACCATCAATCTATGAAAATGGTTAACAATGATAAAATAGTCTTGTGACTTGACCTAGCTTTACTTCTTCGATGTGTTCTGTATAATACACAAGTGGCGTTTGGACAGTGTTGTCAATTTAAAATAGAGTCTAACGTTATAGTATACTAAAAAGTTGATACTAAGAGAGATGTAGATGGCAAGAAAAGAATTTTAATAAATAAATTCAGAACAATCCATAGAAATCCTTACAAATCAAGTAGTGAGGTGTATATGAGTACGAACCGTCAAAGATCATAAGCACCAATGACCCTAACCACCAGGGACCTCAACCCCCAAATGTCCCCTATTCCCCAAACTCCAAAGGACACTTCCCCCCAACTTTTTGGCCCCACTCCCCCATTTTTTTTTTTTTTTAATTTTTTCTTAAGTTTTTTTTCAACTTTTTTTTATTATTTTTTTTAACATAATATATTTTTTCAACTTTTTTTTACATCTCTTAGAATGACATGAAACATACTTAAAACATAAAAAATTCACATTTAATATTTTCCAACTTCAAAATGGGAAGGATATAGATATGTGTATCGCAACTTTTACAATTAAAAAATCGTGTTTGTAGTAGCACTTTTTTTTATTGGGCTAATTTTTTTTTTGGACTTCGAAATTATTCAACTTTTATTTCTTTTTTTTACCTATCTTAAAATGACATGAAATATGCTTATGGCTCTAAAAATTGTACTCTATGCTTGCCAAGAGACACGATGCGGCTTTCCCACCCCCTCCCCTCCATTTTTTTGAATTTTTTGAAATTTTTTTTAACTTTTTATTATCTTTTTTAACATGATATATTTTTTCAACCTTTTCTTACATCTCTTAGAATGACATGTAACATACTTAAAACATAAAAAAAAATCATATTTATTATTCTCCAAATTCAAAATGAGAATGATATAGAAATGTTAGTCGTGACTTTTACTATTAGAAAAATATTGTTTGTAGTAGCACTTTTTTTATTTGACTAAATATTTTTTGGACTTCGAAATTATTCAACTTTTTTTTCACGTATCTTAAAATGACATGAAGTATGCTTATGGCTTTAACAATCTTACTCTATGCTTGCTCAGAGACACGATGCGGCTTTCCCACCCCCTCCACCCATTTTTTTAAATTTTTTTGAAGTATTTTTTTTTAACTTTTTATCATTTTTTTTAACACGATATATTTTTTCAACTTTTTTTTACATCTCCTAGAATTACATGTAACACACTTAAAACATAAAGAGAGAACATGATGAGCTACAATATCAAAAGAGAACATGGTAAACTATTTTCTGGAACAGATTCAAAATGTCCAAAGTTGATCATTGATATTAATAATGTATCATAATATATTTTGTATTAATATTCTAAATGGTGTTATTTCATTAAAAATATATTATGCATTACATTGTTATCTGTTCATTATTTTTAGAGTATGCTAGCATATCAAACGTTTAGAATGTCTATTAAAACATCGGAGATGTAAGAAAAGGAATTTGCATACATCTATTGTCACACACATGGGATAACATTGACAAAATCAAAGTTTCAGATTGAATAAATTCTCTATCAATGTCTTTTGACAGATACGTTTGATAACACTGACATAATTTAAGTAAAGAAATTGAACAAATTCTTTATTAAAATTTTTTATCAATATCATTTGTCAGAAACGTCAGATAACTTTGACAAAATCTATGTATTAGAATGAATAAATTATTTATAATCATTCGTTGTTGGATTTGTCATTATGAAAAAATTTTAAGTAAGTAAGTAACAAATTCTTTCTTGAATTCACATCTTGGATACACAATACAGAAATTCAATTCAGAAAATTATGAAAAAATTGAACAAATTCTTTATTAACATTCTTTATCGATTGAATTCACTTCCTGGACAGACAATAAAGCAATTTCACAAACTCTAAGTATCAGAGTGATTAAATTCTATATCAACATCCATTTCTCGTATGCATAGGATAAAATTGACAAAATCTATATGTTAGAGTGAATAATTTTTTTATCAACATCTTTTGTCAGATACATTGGATAAACTTTACAGAATCTAATTGTCAGAGTGAATAATTGTTTTTATCAACATCCTTTGTCAGATACATCGGTTAAAATTGACAAAATCTAAGTAACAGAGTGAATGAATGTTTTATCAACATCCTTTGTCAGATAAAATTGACAAAAAATATAAGTATCAGAGTGGTTAAATTCTATATCAACATCCTTTTTCTCGGATACATAGGATAAAATTGACGAAATCTAAGTGTTAGAGTGAAAAAATTTTTCTTAATCAACATCTTTTGCCAGATACATCGGATAAAATTGGCAAAATCTAAGTATCAGAGTGAATAAGTTTTTTTTTATCAACATTCTTTGTCAGATACATTGAATAAATTTGACAAAATCTAGATATCAGAGTGAATAAATGCTTTAACAACATCCTTTATCGGATATGTCAGATAAAATTGGCAAAATCTAAGTATCAGAGTGATTAAATTCTATATCAACATCCTTTTTTCGGATATATAGGATAAAATTGATAAAATCTAAGTGTTAGAGTGAATAAATTTTGTTTATCAACATCCTTTGCCAGATACATTGGATAAAATTGACAAACTCTAAGTGTCAGATTCATTAAATTCTATATCAACATCCATTTCTCGAATACATGGGATAAAATTGACAAAAGCTAAGTGTCAGAGTGAATAATTTTTTTTTATAACATCTTTTGTCAGATACAACGAATATAATTGACAAAATCTAAATATCAGAGTGAATAAATGCTTTATCACCATCCTTTTTTTATATGTTGGATAAAATCGACAAAATCTAAGTGTCAGAGTGAATAATCTTTTTTATCAGCATCTTTTGTCAGATAAATCAAATATAATTGACAAAATCTAAGTATTATAGTGCATAAATGCTTTATCAGCATCACTTGTCAGATATCTCGGATAAAATCTAAGTATCAGAGTGATTAAATTCTATATCAACATCCCTTTCTCGGATACATGGGATAAAATTGACAAAATCTAAGTATCAGAGTGAATAATTTTTTATCAACATCTTTTATCAGTTACAACGAATATAATTGACAAAATCAAAATCTAAGTATTATGAAAAAAATGTAAGTAAGTAACAAACTCTTTCTTGAATTCACCTTTTGGATACACAATACAGAAATTTAATTCAGGAAATTATGAAAAAAAATTGTACAAATTGTTCATTAACATTCTTTATCGATCGAATTCGCTTCCATCAACATCCTTTATCAGATACATCGAATAAAATTGAAACAATCTAAATATCAGAATGAATAAATACTTTATCAACATCCTTTATCGGATATGTCGGATAAAATTGACAAAATCTAAGTATCAGAGTGATGAAAATCTAAGTATCAAAGTGATTAAATTCCATATCAACATCCCTTTCTCGGATACATGAAATAAAATTGACAAAATCTAAGTATCAGAGTGAATAAATGCTTTATAAACATCCTTTAAATGCATTATTAATATCATTTGTCGGGTATATTGGATAAAATTGACAAAATTTATGTATCAGATAGGTTAGTTAGGTTAATTCAGGTTCACTTTGAGTGGCGCCACTCTAAGTGAACCTGAATTAGCCTAACTTTTTGCATATCTCTCTCACTATGACTGTGTTTCTGAGCGGGTGTGGTGCCATCTATAACCGGTCTAACCTAAATTCAACGTAAAGAGGCATGAAGTCAAAATGAATAGAACTAGCATTTTATGACTGTTATCTGACGTATCCGATAAAAACTTTGAAAACAAATTTATTCATCCTGATAATTAGGTTTTGTCAATTTTATCCGATGTATCTGACATATGATGTTGATAATGCATCTAAAGGATGTTGACAAAGCATTTATTCACTCCGACACTTAGATTTTGTCAATTTTATCCGACATATCCGACAAACGATGTTCATAAAGCATTTATTCAACCTGATACTTAGATTTTGTCAATTTTATCCGATATACCCGACAAAGGATTTTGATAGTGAATTTATTCACTATAGTACTTAGATTTGTCAATTTTTTCCGACATATTCGACAAATGATGTTGATAAAGCATTTATTTAATATGATACTTAGATTTTGTTAATTTTATCCGATGCATCTGACAGAGGATGTTGATAAAAAAAATTATTCACTCTAACACTTAGATTTTGACAATTTTATCTGACATATCAGACAAAGGATGCTGATAAAGTATTTATTCACTCTGGTATTTAGATTTTGTCAATTATATTCTTTGTAAGTGATAAAAGATATTGATAGAAAAAATTATTCACTCTGATACTTAGATTTTGTCAATTTTATCCCAAGTATCCGAGAAAGGGATGTTGATATAGAATTTAATCACTCTGATGCTTAGATTTTATCCGAGATATCCGACAAAGGATGCTGATAAAGCATTTATTCTCTCTGATACTTAGATTTTGTCAATTATATTTGATGTATCTGACAAAGGATGTTGATAATGAATTTATTCACTCTAGTACTTAGATTTTGTCAATTTTATCCGACATATTCGACAAATGATGTTGATAAAGCATTTATTCAATCTAATACTTAGATTTTGTCAATTTCATCCGATGTATCTGACAGGGGACGTTGATAAAAAAATTTATTCAATCTAACACTTAGATTTTGTCAATGCTATCCGACATAACCGACAAAGGATGCTGACAAAGCATTTATTCGCTCTGATATTTAGATTTTGTCAATTATTTTCGTTGTAAATGATAAAAGATGTTGATAGAAAAAAAATTATTCACTCTGATACTTAGATTTTGACAATTTTATCCCATTTAACCGAGAAAAGGATGTTGATATAGAATTTAATCACTCTGATGCTTAGATTTTATCCGAGATATCCGACAAAGGATACTGATAAAGCATTTATTCACTCCGATACTTAGATTTTGTCAATTATATTTGATGTATCTGACAAAAGATGTCGATAAAAAAAAATTTCATTCTGACACTTAGGTTTTGTCAATTTTATCCAACACATTCGACAAAGGATGCTGATAAAGCATTTATTCACTCTGATATTTAGATTTTGTCAATTATATTCGTTGTATCTGACAAAAGATGTTGATAAAGAAGAATTTATTCACTCTGACACTTAGGTTTTGTCAATTTTATCCCATTTATTCGAGAAATGGATGTTGATATAGAATGTAATCAATCTGGAACATAGATTTTGTCAGTTTTATCCGATATACCCGACAAATGATGTTGATTTAGCAATTAAAGGATGTTGATAAAGCATTTATTCACTCTAATGCTTAGATTTTGTCAAATTTATCCCAGGTATCCGAGAAAGGCATTTTGATATGGAATTTATTCACTCTGATATTTAGATTTTGTCAATTATATTCTTTGTAAGTGATAAAAGATATTGATAGAAAAAAATTATTCACTCTGATGCTTAGATTTTGTCAATTTTATCCCATGTATCCGAGAAAGGGATGTTGATATAGAATTTAATCACTCTGATGCTTAGATTTTATCCGAGATATCCGACAAAGGATGCTGATAAAGCATTTATTCTCTCTAATACTTATATTTTGTCAATTATATTTGATGTATCTGACAAAGGATGTTGATAATGAATTTATTCACACTAGTCCTTAGATTTTGTCAATTTTATCCGACATATTCGACAAATGATGTTGATAAAGCATTTATTCAATCTGATACTTAGATTTTGTCAATTTCATCCGATGTATCTGACAGAGGACGTTGATAAAAAAATTTATTCACTCTAACACTTAGATTTTGTCAATGCTATCTGACATATCCGACAAAGGATGCTGATAAAGCGTTTATTCATTCCGATATTTAGATTTTGTCAATTATATTCGTTGTAAATGATAAAAGATGTTGATAGAAAAAAAAATTCTTCACTCTGATACTTAGATTTTGTCAATTTTATCCCATTTAACCGAGAAAAGGATGTTGATATAGAATTTAATCACTCTGAAGCTTAGATTTTATCCGAGATATCCGACAAAGGATACTGATAAAGCATTTATTCACTCTGATACTTAGATTTTGTTAATTATATTTGATGTATCTGACAAAAGATGTTGATAAAAAAAATTTATTCACTATGACACTTAGATTTTGTCAATTTTATCCAACATATCCGACAAAGGATGCTGATAAAGCATATATTCACTCTGATATTTAGATTTTGTTAATTATATTCGTTGTATCTGACAAAAGATGTTGATAAAGAAGAATTTATTCATTCTGACACTTATCTTTTGTCAATTTTATCCCATGTATTCGAGAAATGGATGTTTATATAGAATGTAATCAATCTGATACATAGATTTTGTCAGTTTTATCCGATATACCCGACAAATGATGTTGATAATGCATTTAAAGGATGTTGATAAAGCATTTATTCACTCTAATGCTTAGATTTTGTCAATTTTATCCCAGGTATCCGAGAAAGGGATTTTGATATGGAATTTAATCACTCTGATACTTAGATTTTAATCACTCTCATACTTATATTTTGTCAATTTTATTCGACGTATCCGATAAAGGATGTTGATAATGTATTTATTCACTCTGATATTTAGATTTTGTCAATTTTATTTGATGTATCTGACAAAGGATGTTGATGAAAGCGAATTCAATCGATAAAGAATGTTAATAAATAATTTGTTCAATTTTTTTCATAATTTCCTGAATTAAATTTCTTTATTGTGTATCCAAGAGGTGAATTCAAGAAAGAGTTTGTTCCTTACTTACTTACAATTTTTTCATATAACTTAGATTTTGATTTTGTCAGTTATACTCGTTGTAACTGATAAAAGATGTTGATAAAAGAAATTATTCACTCTGATACTTAGATTTTGTCAATTTTATCCCATGTATCCGAGAAAGGGATGTTGATATAGAATTTAATCACTCTGATACTTAGATTTTATCCGAGATATCTGACAAGGGATGCTGATAAAGCAGTTATTCACTCCAATACTTAGATTTTGTCAATCATATTCGACATATCCGATAAAGGATGTTGATAAAGTATTTATTCACTCTGATATTTATATTTTGTCAATTTTATTCGATGTATCTGACAAAGGATGTTGATGGAAGCGAATTCAATCGATAAAGAATGTTAATAAATAATATGTTCAATTTTTTTCATAATTTCCTGAATTAAATTTGTTTATTGTGTATCCAAGAGGTGAATTCAAGAAAGAGTTTGTTCCTTACTTACTTACAATTTTTTCATAATACTTAGATTATGATTTTGTCAGTTATATTCGTTGTAACTAATAAAAGATATTGATAAAAAAAATTATTCACTCTTATACTTAGATTTGGTCAATTTTATCCCATATATCCGAGAAAGGGATGTTGATATATAATTTAATCACTCTGATACTTAGATTTTATCCGAGATATCTGACAAGGGATGCTGATAAAGCATTTATTCACTCCAATACTTAGATTTTGTCAATTATATTTGATGTATCTGATAAAAGATGCTGATAAAAAAATTTATTCACTATGACACTTAGACTTTGTCAATTTTATCCAACATATCCGACGAAGGATAGTCATAAAGCATTTATTCACTCTAATATTTAGATTTTGTCAATTATATTCGTTGTATCTGACAAAAGATGTTGATGAAAAAAATTTATTCACTCTGACAATTAGCTTTTGTCAATTTTATCCCATGTATTCGAGAAATGGATGTTGATATAGAATTTAATCAATCTGACAATTAGATTTTGTCAATTTTATCCAATGTATCTGGCAAAGGATGTTGATAAACAAAATTTATTCACTCTAACACTTAGATTCTGTCAATTGTATCCTATGTATCAGAGAAAAGGATGTTGATATGGAATTTAATCACTCTGTTACTTAGATTTTGTCAATTTTATCTGACATATCCGATAAAGGATGTTGTTAAAGCATTTATTCACTCTGATATCTAGATTTTGTCAATTTTATTCGATGTATCTGACAAAGGATGTTGATAAAACAAACTTATTCAATCTGACACTTAGATTTTGCCAATTTTATCCGATGTATCTGGCAAAAGATGTTGATAAAAAAAATTATTCACTCTAACACTTAGATTTCGTCAATTTTATCCTATGTATCCGAGAAAAAGGATTTTGATATAGAATTTAGTCACTCTGATCCTTAGATTTTATCCGAGATATCTGACAAGGGATGCTGATAAAGCATTTATTCACTCTAATACTTAGATTTTGTCAATTATATTTGATGTATCTGACAAAAGATGCTGATAAAAAAATTATTTACTCTGACACTTAGATTTTGTCAATTTTATCCAACATATCAAAAAAAGAATGGCGATAAAGCATTTATTCACTCTGATATCTACATTTTGTCAATTATATTCGTTGTATCTGACAAAAGATGTTGATAAAAAAATATATTCACTCTGACACTTAGCTTTTGTCAATTTTATCCCATGGATTCAAGAAATGGATGTTGATATAGAATTTAATCAATCTGACACTTAGATTTTGTCAATTTTATCCAATGTATCTGGCAAAGGATGTTGATAAACAAAATTTATTCACTCTAACACTTAGATTTTGCTAATTTTATCCTATGTATCTGAGATATGAGATATCCTATTTATCTGACATATCCGATAAAGGATGTTGTTAAAGCATTTGATCGCTCTGATATCCAGATTTTGTCAATTTTATTCGATGTATCTGACAAAGGATGTTGATAAAAAAATTATTCAATCTGACACTTAGATTTTGCCAATTTTATCCGATGTATCAGGCAAAAGATGTTGATAAAAAAATTTATTCACTCTAACACTTATATTTCGTCAATTTTATCCTATGTATCCGAGAAAAAGGATGTTGATATAGAATTTAATTACTCTGATACTTACATTTGGTCAATTTTATCCGACAAAGGATGTTGATAAAGCATTTATTCACTCTGGTACTTGGATTTTGTCAATTTTATCCCACGTATCTGACAAAGGATGTTGATAAAAAAAACTATTCACTCTGACACTTAGATTCTGTCAATTTTATCCGATGTATCTGACAAAAGATGTTGATAAAAAAAAATTATTCACTCTAACACATAGATTTTGTCAATTTTATCCTATGTATCCGAGAAATGGATGTTGATATAGAATTTAATCACTCTGATACTTAGATTTTGTGAAATTGCTTTATTGTCTGTCCAGGAAGTGAATTCAATCGATAAAGAATGCTAATAAAGAATTTGTTAAAATTATTTTCATAGTTTCCAGAATTAAATTTTTGTATTGTGTATCCAAGAAAGAGTTTGTTACTTACTTACTTACAATTTTTTCATACTGACATATCCAACAACGGATGATGATAAAGAATTTATTCATTCTAATACATAGATTTTGCCAATATTATCTGACTTATCTGACAAATGATATCGATAAAGAATTTTAATAAAGAATTTGTTCAATTCGATACTTGAATTATGTCAGTGTTATCAAACGCATCTGTCAAAAGACATTGATAAAGAGTTTATTCAATCTGAAACTTAGATTTAGTTAATTTTATCCGATGTATCTGACAAAGATGTTGATAGAAAAAATTTATTCACTCTGATACTTAGATTTTGTCAATGTTATCCCATGTGTATGATAATAGATGTATGCAAATTCCTTTTCTTAAATCTCCGATGTTTTAATAGACATTGTAAACGTTTGATATGCTAGCATAGTCTAAAAATAATGAACCGATAACAATGTAATGCATAATATATTTTTAATGAAATGACACCATGTAGAATATTAATACAAAATATATTATGATACATTATTAATATCAATGATCAACTTAAACATTTTGAATCTGTTCCATAAAATAGTTCAACATTTTCTCTCTTGATATTGTAGCCATTGTTTTTTTTATGTTTTAGGTATGTTACATGTCATTCTAGGACATGTAAAAAAAGTTAAAAAAATAGCATGTTAAAAAAAATGATAAAAAGTTTATTAATAAAACTTCGAAAAAAACTTAAAAAAAAAATTCAAAAAAAATTGTTGGAGGGGGTGGGAAAGCCGCATCGTGTCTCTGAGCAAGCATAGAGTACAATTGTTTGAAGCCATAAGCCTATTTCATGTCATTTTAAGATACGTGAAAAAAAAGTTGAATAATTTTGAAGTAAAAAAAAAGTTTAGTTCAATAAAAAAAAGTGCTACTACAAACAATATTTTTCTAATAGTAAAATTCACGACTAACATTTCTATATCATTCTCATTTTGAATTTGGAGAAGATTAAATGTGATTTTCTTATGTTTTAAGTATGTTACATGTCTTTCTAAGAAGTGTAAAAAAAGTTAAAAAAATATATCATGTTAAAAAAAATAATAAAAAGTTAAAAAAAACTTCAAAAAAATTCAAAAAATGGAGGGAAGGGGATGGGAAAGCCGCATCGTGTCTCTGGGCAAGCAAAGAGTACAATTGTTGGAGCTATAAGCATATTTCATGTCATTTTAAGATAGGTAAAAAAAAAGAAATAAAATTTGAATAATTTCAAAGTCCAAAAGAATAAAAATTAAAAAAATTCTAATAGTAAAAGTCGCGATACACATATCTATATCATTCCCATTTTGAAGTTGGAAAATATTAAATGTGAATTTTTTATGTTTGAAGTATGTTTCATATTATTCTAAGAGATGTAAAAAAATTTGAAAAAATATATCATGTTAAAAAAAATAATAAAAAAATTTAAAAAAAAACTAAAAAAAACTAAAAAAATTTACAAAAATGGGGGGAAGGGGGCCAAAAAGTTGTGAGGGGGGGGGGGGGTCCTTTGGAGTTTGGGGAATAGGGGACCTTTGGGGGTTGAGGTCCCTGGTGGTTAGGGTCATTGGTAATTATGATCCTTGACGGTTTGTACTCATATACACCTCACTACTTGATTTGTAAGGATTTCTATGGATTGTTCTGAATTTCTTTATGCTCTTTTTTTTCTGAAGCTCTTTTTTTCCTTTTATTCAATTAATATCGTTCATACAGTCCAATTCGCAAATGCTATACCCTTTTTTGCAATTAGAGTTAGCTTTTAAGCAAAATGATACAACTTTTAATCATTCACAGTTCTGTAATCACCCATGACGCATTCTTAACAAACGGAAGTTTAATTTGGCTTTTGAAGCTACAAGTAATTACCCTTTTCAAAATATTAGTTGTTAACTACACCCAGATTCTTGTATATCATCTAAACCAGTGATCCAGAAAGATCAATTGCATCTTAATTTATACCGGAAAAACACGAGTATAAGTCCTCTAGCTGTAAACCAGTATTTCTAGAACGAGACCATCCTTTGAATACGCAATATAAGGAATTTTGGTTATTGAACTTAAAAAATATGTCTGCCAAGTCTTGTACCATTCTTATCAATTGATGCATGCTAAGGAACGTAAAGAAAGCAAAGTGTAACATAGGTGTGAGGGGCTACTCACTCTCTTTGAAAGGTGTAGAGTATCAAGCAAATAGCATGGCCAGGAACATAGTCCCAGCAAATAGCACGGGAAGGAACATAGACCCAGCAAAATATAACATAGCACTCTACTCCCCATAACCCTCGGTGCAAGGGTTTTAAGTTATGTCCTGGGGGCATATGAGGTTTTTGTAGAAGGCGTCGTCGTAGAAACTTCAAAAAAGGCTCATTCAATTGGAAATTCAAAGGGAGAGTGCCCTTTTTAATATTCAAAAGTGATTGGAGGGTAACTAGCCCCCCCCCACGCCCATCATTCCCCCAAACACACCAAATATAAATTTTGAGATAGCCATTTTTTTCAGCGTAGTTGATTTCCAGATAGAAAATATGTTTTTGAGGAGGACAATCCCCCACAACCCTCAGGGCAAGGGTTTTAATTTATGCCCTGGGGGCATAAAAGGTTTTTATAGAAGGCGTTGTTGTAGAAACTTTAAAAAAGACTCATTCGATTAGAAATTCAAAGGGCTAGTCCCCTTTTTAATAGTCGAAAGTGATTGGAGAGCAACTAGCCCCCCCCCCCCCCCCCCC
>JAQQPU010003519.1:37961-57916 GCA_029168905.1 Artemia sp. Kazakhstan ARC1039 | reverse complement strand
CTAGTTGCCCTCCAATCATTTTCGACTATTAAAAAGGGCACTAGAACACTCGATTTCCAATCGAATGAGCCCCCTTTGAATCTCCTACGACGACCCCTTCCATATGAAGTACCTCTGGGAAAAAAAATAATAATAATAATAATAAAACATTGGAGCCGTATGGCCTTTACTATAGGCAACGGTGCAGCGTTGCCTCTGATCATGTTCATAATCTTCAATAACTTATTTCTAACCTCAGAGCCACCATATTTAAGAAACTCATTTACCACCCTATCAGCACCTGGAGCCTTATTATTCTTTAATCCTTTTATTACTGTTTCTAATTCCTCCTCACAAAACAAATCTTCCTTCACATCCAAGGTATCACAAACTTTTTCCTTTTCCTCTATATTTTTTCCTGCAATTCTATCTTGGTTAAGCAAGTTCTCAAAATGTTTGGCCCATCTCACTTTAGTTTTTTCGACTACTCCCTCTCAATTTGTTAATGTACCAGTACAATATTTTACTATTATGCCGTCTAGCTGCATCTTCCAGATCCTTGGCAATTTTATCCATGGCCTCCACTTCACACCTCCTTAGTTCAAATTATAATGCTTTCTCCACTTTCTTTACATTTCTTATGTTTTCATACAATCTATCACTCAGATAATTCTTGTACAAGTCCTTTCTCCTTTCTATTAAACATAAGACTTTTTCACTAATATTCTTAGCTGCAGTTCTAGCTTTCTTCCCTAATACACCTTCAGCAACTTCACAAATTATTTTTCTAAAATTATTCCAGCCATCTTCCACATTATCAAATTTTAAACTCTCAAGTTTAGTATTCAACTGTTCCTGGAAAGTTTCTCTCAAATTCTCATCCTGGAGTCTACCAACATCATAACTTCCCGGGAGGTAGTTACCCTTCCGATATTTCAGCTTTAAATTAACCCTTGACACTACTAGATGGTGATCTTTACTTTTAACATCAATAACAGCACTCCTATATACCCTAGTATCTTGTATTGATCCTGCCAGTTTTCGGTTTACTATAACATAATCAATAAGGTTTGCTGTCTTACCATCACATGAATACCATGTTAACTTATGCGCCATTTTATGACCAAACACCATATTGGTTATAACTAGATTGTTATACCTACAAAATTGCAAAAGTCTGTATCCATTACTGTTTCTGGAAAGTTTCTCTCAAATTCTCACCCTGGAGTGTACCAACATCATTACTTCCCAGGAGATAGTTACCTTTCCGGAATTTCAGCTTTAAATTATCCTAGACACTACTAGATGGAGATCTTTACTTTTAACATCAATAACAGCACTCTTATATACCCTAGTATCTTGTATACCTTGGGCAATATGAGAGTTTTTCTATTACTATACAATATAAAAGGTGAATAAACCAGAGGATTTGTCTTTTTAAGCTGTTTCTAAATATTGTTTCCTTTGCAAATTTTATTTTGAGCCCTTAAAATATACCTTGTTCCTTATTGGAAAATTGTTACAGGAAATTCTGAAAACTACCTTAACAGAATGGATACTTACTTATACTCCTAAAAATGTATTACTCCCTGATGGAGAAATATTTAGTTTACTCTGTATATTAAAACTGAATGTTTCAATTGCACAACTATTTTCTTCTTTACTACTCGTATTTTACAGAAAACACTACTTAATCAGCAGTAAGAAAAGAGTTTTGCTATTATAAAAAATAGTGTGAATATATATTGTGTGCTGTATACCAATCCATTTAGGGAAGGAGGGGGAGTGGAGCAATGCACTGTTATTGTTGATTAAAGTAACAATTTATGATTATATTAAATTAGTTTTCAAAATTTTGGGTAGTTATTTTCTACTGGTGAATAATAAAAAAAAAGGTGTCACTTTGTCAGTCCCTTTTTGAATGCAAAATAAAAATTGCAAAAGAAACGATTAATGTATTTTGAAAGAGCATAAAAGGACACACCAAGTGATAGTTTCATATTCTACCTGGCTATGTGATTAAAAAACTCAAGATTTAACATATCTGACCCTATTGGAGGAAGGGGAGGAGAGGACTAGGATATGGGTAAGGTTTATATTTACAGACTATTCAGGTAGCTAAGAAATAAACTTACCTCTATGGTCAAAATTGCATCCTGAATCCAAATTTAACATGCATTTGTATTGGAAATGGACCCCCCCCCACCTATACATACCAATTCAGGGTGTATATTTGCACATTAGGGCAGGGTAAAGTTCATTTCTGATGCAAATGAATGTTAAATTTGCATTCAGGATGTAATTCTGACAACCGTACAGAGGTAAATCTGAAAATTACCCCCACCCCCCTAATGTGCAAATATATACCCTGAATTGGTATACATAGGGGTTGGTGTAAAGTTCATTTCTGATGCAAATGCATGTTAAATTTGGATTCAGGATGCAATTCTGACTATAGGTGTAAGTTTATTTCTTAGCTAGGCTACCTGAATAGTCTGTTAATATAAAACTTACCCCTAGGATACAACTGCAACAACAGTTATTATTATTTTTGGAAAGAACATTGAATCTATGGTAGTTGTAAAGACCACAGGCACACTCAAAAGAAGCCTTCACAGTCCTGAACACTTAGCCTGTATTTGGACACTAGGCTGTTTATAAACAGTTGGACAATTGATTATTGTAGGCTAATGCATGATGATAAGAAAAGTTTGGCATTAAAACTGTTAGCAGTTGCAAAATATAGTGGGAATATACATCATGGTAGGGGGAGTGTAAATTGAAACAATGTGGGTAAATTTTTTGCAGTTCATATTATTGACTTACAAATAAAGTGAACATACCACTTGATGCCTTTTTTATGCTCTTTATGAATATAATAATTGCTTCTATTGGAAATTAAAATTTAACCACCCCCACCCTCCTAATGTGCAAATATATACACCTGAATTGGAATATACAATGAATTGTATATTCTGTGCAATATATATACACCTGAATTGGAATATACAATGAAATGTTGACAGCAAAGTTTCAAATTGCAAAATTTAGCAATAGTTTTGTTGATGGCATTTGAACAACTTGAAATGGTAGGAAAATATTTTATATTTGAGTTGCCTAATAAATGAGGTTTGAATTGTTATAAATAAGTATTTTTTGAATGGGGTAAAAGACCTCTTTTTGGGAAAGACCACTTTTCATTGGGATTCCAGAAAAATAGCAATGGCTTTTTGGACCACCCTTATTTTACTATAGCATGATGCAATGTGAGGGCAGTAACAAGATCTCTGCCTTCTTGGACAAATTTTCACCAATAATTTGTCAGCATCAATTAAAAATGCAGTCTCTGTTTTGACAAGCAATTGAAAAGAAAAAATTATATTTAATATTTCTGATTTATAGAATAAGTATCCACCAATAAAAATCACATTTTCAGATTCAGAAGAAAATCAGCTTTCTGTTAATATGTGAATAAAAATGAAACAATAAAAGGATATATACATCAAAATAGAATAATTGGTATTTCCAAAAAGAGGCCCTTGTAGGTAAGTCAATAACTAATAATTTCAAGTGCTTGATCTTAAAATTTTTGATAATAACCACATTAATGCATAGCTTAGATTTTTAGCTTTTCTCAGAAATGTACAATTTTCCCCAATTCCTCTTTGGTAACAAGATGTAAGGATTTTAGTTTTACATAATTTTGCTCAATTGGATACTGGTTTTTCACCCTATGTTACTCTTTAACAAATTATTTATAAACTAGGTATATGTATTAACCACTGGTCAGTAACTTAACTAGTGTTGATAACTTCTTTGTGTGGTTATGATTCAGGGTAGCCTATAGGCTATATTTGCACATTAGGGGGAGGGGGTGGGTAAATTTAAATTTCTGATAGAAGCAATTATTATCATAGGCAGCATACTAGTGCTGCCTAAGTAAAGAACTATGTGGCCACAATGTGTTTTTTTTTTTCTTCTTCTTCTTTCTTTGACAGGCACTTTGTATCAAAGGAGTTCTCATAGAAACTTCGAAAAGGGCTCAATCAATTGGAAATTGGGGTGGCTAGTGCCCTTTTTAATAGTTGAAAGTGATTGGAGGGCAACTAGCCCCCCCCCCCATGCCCATCATTCCCCCAAACACATCCAATCAAAATTTTGAGATAGTCATTTTCTTCAGCATAGTTGATTTCCAGATAGAAAATATCTTTTTGAGGAGGACACTCTCCCACAACCCTTGGGGCAAGAGTTTTAAGTTATGCCCTGAGGGCATATAAGAATAATGTTGGCACAATATACCATATATTATTTTTTTACTTTAGAGCAGGGTACTTCATATGAAAGGGGTCATCGTAGAGACTTCAAAAGGGGCTCATTCGATTGGAAATCGGGAGTTCTAGGGCCCTTTTTAATAGTTGAAAGCAATTAGACGGCAACTAGCCCCCCCCCCCTCCACAGCCTTCATTCTCCCAAGCACATCCAATCAAAATTTCGAGATAGCCATTTTGTTCAGCATAGTCGATTTCCTGTTAGAAAGTGTTTTTAAGGAGGACACTCCCCCACAACCCTCAGGGCAAGAGTTTTAAGTTAGGCCCTGGGGGCCATATAAGGTTTTTATAGAAGGCATTGTTTTAGAAACTTCAAAAAGGCTCATTCAATTTTGTTCAGCATAGTTGGTTTCCAGATAAAAAATTTATTTTTGAGAAGGACACTCCCCCACAACCCTCAGGGCAAGTGTTTCAAGTTATGCCCTGGGGGCATATAAGGTTTTTATATAAGGCGTTGTCATAGAAACTTCAAAAAAGTCTCATTTGATTGGAAATTCAAAGGGCTAGTGCCCTTTTTAATTGTTGAAAGTGATTGGAGGGCAAACAGCCCCTCCCCCATGCCCATTATTCCCCCAAACACATCCAATCAAAATTTTGAGATATCCATTTTGTTCAGCATATTTGATTTCCAGTTAGAAAATACGTTTTTGAGGAGGACACTCCCCCACTACCCTCAGGGCAAGGGTTTTAAGCTATGCCCTGGGGGCATATATGGTTTTTATAGAAGGCGTTGCTGTAGAAACTCCAAAAAAGGCTCATTCAATTGGAAATTCAAAGGGCTAGTGCCCTTTTTAATAGCAAAAAGTGATTGAACGGCAACTAGCCACCCCCCCACACCCATCATTTCCCCAAATACATCCGATCAAAATTGAGATAGACATTTTGTTCAGCATAGTTGATTTCCAGATAGAAAATATGTTTTTGAGGAGGAAACTCCCCCACAACCCTGAGGGCAAGGGTTTTAAGTTATGTTCTGGGGGCATATAAAGTTCTCCTTGCTGTAGAAACTTCAAAAAAGGCTCATTTGATTTGAAATTCAGAGGGCTAGTGCCCTTTTTAATAGTTGAAAGTGATTGGAGGGCAACTAGCCCCCCCCCCATGCCCATCATTTCCCCAAACACATCCAATCAAAACCAAACACATCCAAACATCAATGTGGGTATAATGTATTATTTTTTGTTGTTGTTCAGACCAAGGCACTTCATATCAAAGGAGTTGTCATGGGAACTTCAAAAAGGGCTCATTCAATTGAAAATAGAAAGGGCTGATGCCCTTTTTAATAGTCAAAAGTGATTAGAGGGTAACTAAATGGGGAGGAAAAAGTCTCCTGGGCTTAGATTATGCTGATGATTTAAGCATCCTAGATGAAAGTGTGAGCAAAATGAATGAAGTTTTAGAGGTTTTGTGAGTTCAAGGTGCTAGAATTGGTTTGAAAATTAATGTTAAGAAGACTAAGTCACTAAGGCTATGAATAAGTGAAGAGGAAAAGGTGACATTGGGTAATGAAAAGATTGATCAGGTGGACAGCTCACTTACCTTGGTAGTATTATTAGTAAAGATGGTGGGAGCAGTGAAGATGTTAAAAGTAGAATAGCCAAGGCTCATGGTGTTTTTTCAAAGTTAAAAAAAGTTTGGAAGAATAGGAAGATAAGTCTGCAAACTAAGATTAGAATATTAGAAGCTACAGTGATGACAGTGGTCAAATACGGCTCTGAAGTATGTATGCTCCAAAACGTAGCTGAAGAATTGCTAGATGTTTTCCAGAGAAATTGCTTAAGGATTGTTCTGTGGGTACATGGCTGATTGACTGTATTTCAAACAATAGGCTATACAAAAATGTGGTTCAATACTGCTCTCTAGGGCTATAATGAAAGAAAGGTTGAAATGGCTAGGGCATGTTGTGTGGATGAAGGATGACAGATTGCTGAAGATTGTTCTTTTTGGCCAACCGTCTAGGGCTAAACAAAAAGCCGGTTATCCCTGTCTGGGGTGGGAGGATGTCATAAAGAAAGATTTAAAGGAAATTGGAACTTTGTGGGTGGGTGTAAAAAGGGAGGCTTTGAATAGACTGGGATGGAGGAGGATTGTGCCTAGTGTTGCCCTCAGGCAGCTTGGTGCTGTGGTGAGTAGTAGTAATCCCCCTTCCACTACCACCCTCCCGTTTGCCAATTATGTTTAAAAACTAAATGTTGCCTTCAGATTAAATCAAAATGCACTGTGTTAGCCTAATGCTAATTCCCAATAAGGCATCTCAGCAGTATCCCAAGAATGACTGAGAGTATTATGTTCAAACTTTTGGGGCTACTTCTGCTCTTAAAATTTAACCAAATTGAAATAGCATAAGTGTATCCAAGCTATCAAAGAAAATAAACAGATTTTTTTGCAAATGGTATCAAGTTTTCCATTTCAGCTCAACAAGAGGAGGTATGAAGCTAAATTAAACAGTACTATTTGCATCCAGATTATTAAAAGGGTGTATGTTGTTAAAAATTGCTGAAACTTTTTCTCCAGCATACAAATAGCAGGCCAAACTAAAGTGATGTTAAAGTGATGATTAATCGTTTTTTGATTAAATCGTTTTTGATTAAAGTCTTTTGATTAATCGTTTTTGATTAAAGTCTTAAAAAACAAAAAGATTTAAAGTATTATTTTCTTTTTCCCTGAAAAGACTATGTCAACATAAAACAAACAGAAATTAATTAAAAAACTTTTTCCACAAAATAAGTCTTTCAAAGAAAAGTAAAGAACTTCATTAAACAAAAATGACCAAAGATTAAATCAAATAGTCTACCAAGAGTGAAACTACCACAAATCAGCACTGAAAATAAATGAAACCCAAATTGAACAGAAATTAGAATAAATAACCAAGTCAAACTCAAAACAAGCAGAAATTAACATAAGTTGGGTGCAAAACCACTATGCCTTCCAGTAAATTTCTACCAAATCATATTATTGAGTTAGGAATAAAGTGAATACACCATTTGATGCCTTTTTTTATGCTGATTACAAATATAATAATCATTTCTATTGGAAATGAATTTCAGCCCCCCCCCTATATATGCCAATTCAGGGTTAGGTTAGGTTGTAGAAATATATACCCTGAATTGGCATATATAGGGGGGACTGAAATTCATTTCTGATAGAAATGATTACTATATTTGTAATCAGCATAAAAAAAGGCATTGAGTGGTATATTCATTTTATGCATAAATCAATAATATGATTTGGTAGAAATTTACCTGCCTTCCTTAGGCCAGAACAAAATTTGCACTTTACTGAAAAAAATAAAAATGAATTGTCAGTTTAATATACATATACTGATATTTAGTAATCAAAATGTTAATATTAGGCCTATTTGATTTACTAAAGTTATAAAAGTAAAAACATTTATATTTTTTTCAGTAAAGTGCAAATTTGGTAAAGTTCTACCAAATCATATTATGGAGCACAGTTTATAGAATTATCCAGTAAGTTTATCACAGATCATTTCTGGTCTTCATTCTTGGTACAAACAAAAAGCTCCTCCCACTTATTTCTACATTAGCAGGTTAGTCTGTTTCCATCAATCAATGAGAAATGGTTACAAAGTGCATTATTTATAATAGCAGGTTTCCACTTGTTTTGTGTCCAAGAGAAATCTGACTTGTCTACCCATGAAAAGATATAATTACACTTATGTTTATATCAGCAAAAACGTTCTCTGGAGCACTTGCACCTTGGTCCAGGTTTTTATAATGGGTGAGATAGGGTAGCCTATGATCATACTGCTAATTCTATAAACTGTGTTATTGAGTTAGGAATAAAGTGAATACACCATTTGATGCCTTTTTTATGCTGATTACAAATATAATAATCATTTCTATTGAAAATGAATTTCAGCCCCCCCCCCCTTATTTATCCCTAACCTAACCTAACCCTGAATTGGCATATGTAGGGGGGGGGGCTGAAATTCATTTCTGATAGAAATGATTATTGTATTTGTAATCAGCATAAAAAAAGGCATCAAATGGTGTATTCACTTTAGTCCTAACTCAATAATATGTTTTGGTAGAACTTTACCGCAAATTTTATTTGCACTTTTTATCTATTTTTTTTAAATTTTATAATTTAATATTTTAAATTTTATTTTATTTTATGCAGTATGACTGTTTCAAAGTAGTTTCCAAAATTTTTCAGAAGTTCTGTCAAATGAGCTCCTGTTTTTAACATAGCCTAAAGAATCTGGGGTAGTAGCATTTATAGAAGGAGTAGCCTATTTGATATCAGTTTAATAGTAGCCTAAATAGCATAGGCCTAGGCTATCAGTAAAAAATAGCCAATGATCATAGTCCTAGCTTATGATACTGATTCACTGTTACAAATAATGTTGAGCAATCATAAACCTTAATTATTCTCTTTGGGAGTCCAGCCATTATGATTATATGGCGGATTATATTAGTAGCCTATGTATGATAATCTCTCTAGGCTAGTTTTGATTCATAACAAAATACTGAGATTTTTCAAAGAATGTATTTACAATTTTCTTATCTTTAAAATTTATAAGGAAACAATTCCTTGATTTTAGGATGTTTTTTTTTATTAAATCACATTTTAGCAGAATATATTGTCAATAAATAGGTATTTTTTTTCTCAGTATAAAATGCATATTTGCCAAGGATGGCGAAATTGAAAACGTGCGAACCTAAAAACCATAAAGAAACGACGAGACACGGAAGTTGGGAAAGATTTACTTGAAGAAATCTTTTCCTATTTCACGTCTCGAAAGAAAAACAAGACAGCAGTAATTTTTATCATTTATCCAAAAAATGTATAAAGAATGGCAATGCCCAGAGGCTACACCATGTAAGGGACTAAACAGAATTAACAATTCAAATAAAAAAAAACGGAACTACTTACTGCAGAACCAAGCTGTATGAGGTCTACACAGCTGTGTAGGCTCCTCCTCAGAGGCGCCATTTCAGCCAAGCCTCAGGGTGGGCAGGCAATCGACATGGGCCCCGAAGCAGGCTTGTATAAAAAAAAAATTGCCTCTAGCTTTATCCGAAAAAAAAACTGCCTTCCATGGGCGTTACCGTAAAAATTAAGGCAATTGTCTCAATTGCTTTGCGTTTCCTTCTTTCGCTCTTATGCCATAGGTTCGGAAAAGGCCAGATATCTGAAGAAAGCGGAAACGGTATGTGCGATGTTAAAAAAACAGCCGTTTGGGAATCTTTCACTTTTCCGAACCTATAACTTGACAAGAGCCGAACCTCTGTAGAAACTCACGCTTTGACTAAAGTATATTCTGTAGCCAAATTCTTCAGCTCGCTGCTTACAGTAAATACTTTAGCCCAAATCGGAGTCACGCTCCCCCTATGACGATGCAAAACTTTGCTCGATCAAGTATATTTACAAAATCAAAAAATACAACAAAATTTTGAAACAGATCAGTGAACTCTCAAGGCAACAAGGGGAACCGTCGTGGTTTCATCTTCGCAAAGTCGTCAACAAGCTGGTCGAAATCCAAGTTTTTAACAAAATCCTTCTCTGCAAAGATCAAAAGCAGGTGACTAAGACGATCGTCTCCTGTGGTCGAGCGCAGATAGTTCTTCACTATTTCCAGCCCAGAAAACAAGCTTTCATTGCAGGCTGTCGTGACAGGAAGTGTGGTAGGAATATGAAGAACTTTGATAATTTCTGAATAGGCCACTGGAAGTGTCTCGATATTATAGGCCACTGGAAGTGTCTCGATATTATCGATGACGTCCATGAAGTTCTTCGGCTTTGCCTCCTCCTCGAGCAAAAACCGCTTGGCAATACCGGCTTGGGCCTCAAGAAGAATCTGGTCAATGTCCATTTCAGAATAAAGTTCAGAGAATTGCTTGAGGAGCCCTGCATCCATGAACTGGGTAGAGCTGGGGTCCAGAGCTTCGAGTGTACTGAGCACTGGAAGGTTATCTGTAAACCGTCAGTCGAATTCAGCAATTAGACGATCTACAGTCTCCAGATATTCTCTTTTTGGTTCTTCCGCTAGAGTTGGAGCTCTATTGTCGGATTCAACTAAGTTTTTTCCTAACATCGAAGTGGTCATGAATTCTTTCAGGTGTTTGGTAATTTTAGATTGGTGATTTTAATTTTAGATTGGTCTTCTTCTAGGTCGTCCCTTCTGACCCGCAGAGGAGGATCCGGTCGCGGGTCCATTCACGTCAGTTACTTCAATTTCAAGACCTTCAGCAAACTCTTTTGCCTTCTCCAAAAGCGATGCAAATGAGGTGTCACGGCGCAGTTCAGCTGTTTCCTTCCTTGTTGCTTAAATCAAGGTGCGGGACCTAGATATTACCAGATCAACTGCCTGAAGCTGCTCAGAAAGGGAGTTTGTCGTCTTCAGAATTGCTTCCATATAGAGCAACTGGAATATAACTTTTAAAGATTCCATTTTTCTCTGGAGCCCAGCTGCTTCTGCTTGAGCTTCACTGTCAGCTCCCTCGTTGACTGCAGACAGTACAGCCAGAACACATTCATATCGGAGTCTTATCTTCGATATTTATCGATACCAGTATGACTATCTTGTCGCAGCACTCCTTTCTAATTCCAGGACTGGCAGTTGAGTAGCCTTTTGGGACTCGACAAAAAGCTGATGTCTGGTGTTGCTGTTGGAAATAAACGTGTACAGATTTTGGACTAACAAAAAAAATTAGCCAAAAGTCCCAACACCTTCAACGCAGTTTGCAATGACCAAATTTAGTCTATGCGCATGGCAATGAATGTATATTGCTTGTGGCGCTTTCGCTCTCAGTCGCGCTTGAACACCAGAGAAGGGCTCGCTCATCACGCTTGCTCCGTCGTAGCAATGTGCAACACAATAGTTCCAGTCGAGAGCAAGTTTCGCCACTGTGTCGTGAATTAAGCTGGCTAAACTCTCAGCACCCAGGCTTTTCATATGGTAGCATCCTATTGGTCTTTCTCGTACTTTTCCCTCGTCAAAGTACCTCAGAAGAATGGCGACCTGTTCTTTCTTCGAATTATCTTTTGTCTCGTCGACAAGAACAGCAAAGTATTTGACACGCTTAACTTCTTGCACTATTGTAGACCAAAGCCTAGATCCGATAACTGAAATTAGATCGTTCTGGTATTCGTGGGACGTATAGTGGTCGTATCGTCTTTGTAGCTTGTTGAAAAGCGTGGTAGAATACTCGGCGAGAAGATTGCAAATTTCGACGAAATGTCCTTTGTTTGCCGAAGATTCAGTCTCATCGTGGCCGCGAAAGGCTGTACCCAGTCGCCCCAGTACGGCCGTTACTTTCAGTAAAGCCTTTACGTGTTCCCTGTTTTCATTCATCTCCTTATTCCTGTACGTTGACAAAACAGATGCGATGGGTTGCATCTCCTTAGCTTGTATAGCTTTGAACTTCGTCCACGAAACTGCACTGTCCCTGTGGCGGTCACTTTTCGCATGCTCTTCTAGAACGCTTGAGATGTCCTTTCATCTTCTAACGCCGGTCTCGATGAAAGGCTTCGCCCCGTATCTCTGTCCGCGAAGGGTTGACGTGCCGCCAAAGTGTCTGCAGCAGAAACAGAAAACCGAATTTTCCTTAACTGAGTACTCAAGCCAAGGATGCTTTCCCTAATACGAAATATTAAATGACCGTCTTAGCTTGCCGTTTGCTGAAACCTGTGCAGGGTACCGTAGCAGCTGTGGTTGACATGGATGGTCGTGGGAGGATGAAGAAATATCAGTAGGAACACTTGAACGATGGAGCTCTTCATCTCGAGTCGTATCTCGTCCAGATTGTGCCTCTTGAGCAGTGACAGGCGCAATGTCTCTTTGAGTCGTCTTGTTTTCTACTACCTCGGTCTGACCGACCACCACGTCCTTCGAGGTACCCAAAGCGACGGGAATGGATTGTTCGGGTGCTGAGTCAGGCACCTGAAAGATATACCCAAAGGTTAAAAGCCACTCTTCTACTTTGAAGCGCTATTGAACTCATTTTCAACATTAAAACAGTTGCTTTTTTTTAGTATGTTAAGTCCAAACTGCGTAGCAGTTTTCGCTTTCGGCACAGCAGTTTGGGAAAAATAGTGCTAGAACTCCTCCATGGTGTGACAGTTTACTAAAGTATATCGAACTTCGGAAAAAAAGAAATTTCAGCAAAGCCAAAGAGGGCGTTTCAGATGATTATACATGCGTTGATCCTTATCTACCCGTAAAGACAATAATATAAACTTTGGGCTTAATGCAATAGCAACCAAAATCGCAAAAAGCCTTTACAGTAGTCCTTGAATGAATGATTCGGGTGTCATGACAGATCGCAAATAAGCTAAAGGCGGGTTCGATTTGCTGTAGTTTCAGTTACGTCCTTCTCCGTTGTGGGCTTATTTGGATTTTTTCTGCGACGTTCTCCCATTTAGCCTGAAGAACTACTGATAGCAAATCGAATGCGGCTTCATATCACCAGTCGGCATTGTTGCAAATCGAATGCTATAAGTACTGACTGTAGTACAAACTGTGTGGTTCCATCAATAAAAAAAAAAGAAAAAAAACGAAAATCTTTGGCTTATGCCCCTCAACCCATGTAGCATTATTATCCATAAAATTAACAGCACTGTCAAACTGTGTGGTTCCATCAATAAAAAAAAAAGAAAGAAAAAAAAAACGACAATCTTTGGCTTATGCCCCTCAACCCATGTAGTATTGTTATCCATAAAATTAACAGTGCTTTGGAGAAGAAAAAAGAACAAAACAAGACAACATAGAGGTAATCCTAATCAAACAGTTCGTGGTAACGAACTGTAAGTAAAGAGCGACCCGGCTCAATGGTAACCGAAACTCTAGAAAACGGGTTTTTGATACCAATAGATACATCAAAAGAATCAAATTTCAATCCTGATTTCAAATATATAATTTTCATCAAGTTTAGTGCTACCCATCAAAAGTTACGCGCCTGAGAAAATTTGGCTGATTTTCAAAAAAAGGGGGAAAGACCCACTAAAAGTTATAGAACCTTAATGAAAATCACACCATCATATTCAGCTTATCAGAGAACCCTACTGTAGAGTTCGTGGTAACGAACTGTAAGTAAAGAGCGACCCGGCTCAATGGTAACCGAAACTCTAGAAAATGGGTTTTTGATACCAATAGATACATCAAAAGAATTAGATTTCAATGCTGATTTCAAATATATAACTCTCATCAAGTTTAGTGCTACCCATCGAAAGTTACGCGCCTGAGAAAATTTGGCTGATTTTCAAAAAAAGGGGGAAAGACCCCCTAAAAGTTATAGAACCTTAATGAAAATCACACCATCATATTCAGCGTATCAGAGAACCCTACTGTAGAGGTTTCAAGCTCCTATCTACAAAAATGTGGAATTTTGCATTTTTTGCCAGAAGAAAGATCACGGATGCGTGTTTATTTGTTTTTTTTCTCAGGGGTGATCGTATCGACCCAGTGGTCCTAGAATATCGCGGGAGGGCTCATTGGAACGGAAATTAAAAGTTATAGTTCTCATTTTAAGTGACCGAAAAAACGGAGGGCAACTAGGCCCCCTCCCACGCTAATTTTTTTCCCAAAGTCACCCGATCAAAATTTTAAGACAGCCATTTTGTTCAGCATGGTCGAAAATATGATAACTATACCTTTTAGGATGACTTAATCCCCCGAAGTCCCCGGGGGGAGGGCTAAAAGTTGACTCTGTCTCAAAACTTTATTTTTTAAAACAATAAAAAAAAACTTTAGCGTAAAGAGCGAAGCGTTGAGGAGGGGACAGCCCCTTTCATATACGGAATAATTTATGTTCCTTTTAAGTTTTAATGTCACTCCTTACTTTCAGTTTAAAAAACTTGTTTTTTTGTATTTAATTTATTGGAAACCAGGTTTACTGCAAACCCAGTACTATTTTGTATTTGTTATTTTTCAGTAAAAGGCTAGTTAATTTTAAAGATAACTATACTGCATTGGTTGACGGGCTATAGTTTTTCTTTTATTAAAGAAGAATTAAATGACAGAAAAAAAGGAAAGATCTTATAAGAAAACTAGAAAGTAAGAGAGACTACCTAACTTCTGAATTAGCTTTTTTACAACAGTAAAAAAGAATTAGCTTTTTTTAGCGCCATAGGGAGTTCCCAAAGGGACCAAGCTGGTCAACTGATAATTCCTTGGAGGTGATTTTCGGCTTTTTCCTAGCAGGTATGCTGGAATATTTTGAGGGACTGTCCTTTCCTGAACTTTAAGATGAAAATTTACTCCGATTAATAGAAAAAATAAAAAATAGGCTTTCCGATGATATATGTTTCATTAAAACTGAACATCTCTATCTCCGGGACAAACCACGAGAAGTTATATGGTTTTTCTAAGATTTCCGGGAAAGTAGGTGTCGGCTTTTAGTTTTGTGTCGATTATTCGAATCTCTTATCCAAGCTCTACAAGCCAGGGCAAGACTACCCAATCGTTTCTAAATAGTTTGGCCAGACAAACTAAAAAAGTCTATGATGGGCGAGATAGGGTGAACATCTAAGGTACCGCATCCCCTTAACACCATATAAACTATCCAGCGCGGTTCAGAATAGTAACTTAGGTCCACCAGATCGCGAAAAAAAAGAAACGACTTAATAAATCACAAATACTGTAGGTTACTTACTTGCCAAACCGGTTCACTTGGCTTTTGCTTCTTAATCCATCTGTTCAGAGAAACTTGCTTTTCTGCTTCTTTCTCCCTCTTCAATGCTGCCAATTTACGCTTTTGAGCTCCTGACAAACTCATTAATTCTAAATGGCTCTTCAGCTGCTGATATTAGATAGTAAACTGGCGAACTGGGCGAATAATACATGGGTTATATATGGATGGTCTTACGGTTTTAAACAAATTCATTGATTTAAACTGATCTTTATAATTTCCCGAATTTCCTTTTTGCCGCTCCCGACAAAGATCCGCTCCCGACAAAGATGCCGCTTCCAAAAACAATTGCACCCTTCCATTCTATAAGACATTATAGGGTTACAATTCAACGGAATCAAAACCAAAATACTTGGCCGGCACGAAAACTTAAGCCTCCAAAAATAAGTAGAAAGTAAGTAGATAAGTAGATTTAATATTTGGAAGTAGAATAGTCCAAAAATAAGTATTCTACTACCAAAATAAGTAGAAGTGGAAACACTGCTCATGATAGCACATAAGAAAGATGTTGAATCAATAAAATCAGAAACTGATCTGTCACTTCAACCCTTGCACGACCCAGTTGCACTATTAATCTCACTATTGTCTAAGTTAATCTACATGTAAATGTAGCAGTTTCAAAATTTTGACTAATTGCTAATTGTAATTTTGTTCCTGTATATTTTGTAAAAGAAAAAAAAAGGTCTTTTTAGGAGGAAGCTTGGGCCCCCCAGAAAAATTAGGGTGGGCAATGCCCCCCCCTCCAAATGGCACCCCTGCTCCTCCTTCGTCCCAACCTATTCAAAACATCCCTTTTTACATCCTCCTATGAAGTCCAATTACCTTTAAATCCTTCCTCACTAACTACTCTCACCTAAAAATAACTAACGGAAATCTTACAGAAATCATTGTATTATCAAAGAAAATAAAATCTGATAATATATAGACTTTATTACTAAATCTAAAATAGGAAAATTGTTATATCAAATTTGTAAAACATTTTTATTGAGCATATTAAATATATTATAATTTTTATAGCATATCAATCGGGGGCATGCCCTAACTGAAAGTAAGTACCATTTTTTATTCACGGATATATTTTGTAATGAACTGAAGATTTTTCACAGATTTTGCAGTATTTAAATATATCACACGTCAGTCAGTTTTCATTTGACAAATTCGTTAAGATAGTTGATATATAGTTGGGTAAGATCATTGCATCTCAGGCTGAGTTTTCTAATAAATTAGGCTTACTTTCGCCGGAAGCTGTGTCATTAGAAAGTGACGCAATGAAGCCTGATTCACATATAGGTGATCTTGAATCTACACTACAAGAACAGAAGCTTAAATCTGAAGCTCTAGAAAAACGACTGCTGGCTTTTGAAGAAAAGAAAAAGCTTAGCTTGCTGATTCATGGTTTGCCGGATGAAAAACCTGGTGAAACACCAGAAGCTAATCGTAAAAACCTTTTGAGGAATAAGCTAGGAATTTCTAAGCCAGTAATGATATCTAAGCGCTATCATTTTGCTTCTCGCTCGGCAAATATTTCTGACCACCGACAACGTAAAAGTAAGCAAAATTAGGTGAAGCCAGTTCTTCTTTCATTAGGGTCCAAAAATGAGATTCTAGTTGTAGTTTTGAACGTTGGTAAATTAAAAGCGTACAGTATAGTTATTTGTACAAACTTGGCACCTGAATTTAATTTGTGAAGAAGTGAAATCTTAATTAAGTCACACGAGATGAAAACGAAAGGTGAATAACGCCTTCTTGGAACCATCAAAAAGTTAGGGACATATAGCTGGAAATCAAATGATCTTCTTCATCTTTTTTTTTTTTTTTTTTTTTTTTTTTTTTTTTTTTTTTTTTTTTTTTGGCTGTTCTATGTGACTGTTTTAATATTTTTTTTCTATTCTTTCCAGTTTTAGTTTTGCAAAAAAAATTCTCGTTCTGCTCGTTTTTTATTTCCGCAGATAAAAAGTCGGATTATTGGGCTTTCGAGCATCGCGAGCCAAATTACTACATCACTGCTGTTTAATTGAAATGTGTTCCAGCAGCCTTCTTACTCTTTATGGAATAATCTGAGGTACTGCTTTCTGCTTATTAGCCAATCATTTCAGATTGATTTTGGTACGCTTTATTTATATTTTGATGATAAGTATAAAATAAGAAAACATCTGAATGGCTACAGGATTTCGATAAAAAAAAACAAATTGACCTAAAGGATTTACTTGAATCTATGGGACCAACTCGTGATGAATATTCTGATCTTTTTATACAGTCTCTTCCTCCTATTAAATATATGAATAATAGCTAAATCCTTCCATTTAATCAGTAAAAATCATCCTGAATCGCGTTTTGGAGTTGTCGTGGAGTGCTTAGTAGTTTTGATTTTCTTTCCACATTCTTTCCTAGCAATAGTGCTGGAATTCTAGGACTATAGACTCGTTATTAGAAATAGGCCTACCCGTATGGAAGGTGAACTTCCTCTGTTAGTTAGTCAGAATCTGCATCTTCGTGAAATCATTGACTTAAATGATTTACATCAAGAGATGGGGTTTGACTTCTTGATTGTTGAAATTATGCCTGGTAAAGAGAACCTACTGCTATACCTGTTTTATCGGCCTCCAGGATCAAGTGCCCCGACTTTTATTTCTAAGTTGAATGATCTTATACTGAGGCTGAAATTTAAGAATCAGAAAATAGTTTTTATTGGAGTTTTCAATATAGATTTAGGACCGGTGAATTCGGAGTCTGAAGTCTCAAGATCTCAGCCTGTAGAATTACTAACTACTTGTTTTTCTGTGGGTTTGGTCCCAAGAGTTAAAATACCAACATGTATAAGTGAACAGTCTGCTTCAGTTATAGACAACATATTTACGAATTTTAGCCTGTGTTCGAGTAACATCGTCTTAACTGATGGATCCGATCGCTTTATCCCATTTGGTAAATTTTTGATAGGCCATGAGAAATAAACTACGAATATATGATGAAAAATCTATAAGAAAAACCTGAGTTGCCTTTAGTAAAGGCCATACGGCTCCAATGTTTTATTATTTATTTTTTTCCCAGAGGCACTTCATATGGAAGGGATCATCGAATAAACTTCGAAGGAGGTTCATTCGATTGGAAATCGAGAGTTCTAGTGCCCTTTGCAAGAGTCAAAAGTGATCGGAGGACAACTAGCCCCCCCACGCCCTTTTTGATTTGCTAATTCAATTTAAGTTTCACTCGTTTTAAGATTTATTGATTCATTTACATTAGTATCAATTGTATGTTTGTTTGCATTGATTGTTTATTTAATTTCTGTTCGTTTTGGGTTTCATTTATACTTCTTTCGGTTTAAGCTTAAGTTATACATTTTTTTTCGGTTTAAGCTTAATTTGCAAATTCAATTTAAGCATTACTCGCTTCAAGATTTATTTATTCATTTATATTATTACTTGTTGTATGTTTCTACCAGTGGCGGATCCAAGGAAGGGACGAGGGGGACCCCCCCCCCCCCCAACGTACTCTCAAGTAGTGTAATTTACTTAATTAACGCAAGTTTGCGTTAATTAAACTTGCTCCTATCGCAAGTTTATCGGATCAACCTATTTTGCGCCCCCCCCCTCCTAAAAAAATTCTGGATCCACCCCTGTTTCTTACTATGATTGTTTATTTAATTTCTGTTCATTTTGGGTTTCATTTAATCTTTGATAGTAATTTTTGGTCGTTTTGAGTTTGAATTTTAACAGGTATTTGTATCTAATGATACAAATCGATTATTCATTCAAATCGATTATTCAGACAAATCATAATTAATGAATTAATTATGATCTCCCGGCATTTACCCGTGCCCCGGCCATTTAAACATTTGCCTCTCAATTAATTGGACTATCTGTCTTGGCTTTTCTTTGTCTACAATTAGCCATTTCTTGATGCAACCTGCAAAATACTTGATAACTTCAATTCAATAATATATCTGTTAATATATTTGTTAATGATATATATCATTAATATAATTCATATATGATATATATCTATAATGATATATATCATTATATCTATATGATATAATGATATATATAATTTATTAATAATTCATTTATTAATTAATAATAATAAATCATAAATTAATTTAAGATGGCCTTTACTTTTTTTGAAAAACGTCTTTTTCGGAAGTTTTTTTAAAATTAATTTATGAAGAAATGGACTTATACGCAATGGGTACTCTTTTTGTTAAGAAATTCTGGTCTGATCTATACTCTGCCAGCCATTTTTCGAAATTTCGCTCTGGTAGGCAAGCGACACCGAAAATCCATGGATCACACAAGGATTATGTACCAATATTGAGCACAAAAATGTGCTATTCTGTGAATATATTGATAATCCTGATGTATTAAGTACCGAATACAAAAGCCATAAAAACACTGACATCCCTGCTCGGGAAAGCTAAAGACATATTACCATAAACCCTTTCAAGAAGCAGAAGGATCACCAAAGAAGATAAAAAGGATATCTAATAATTGAATGCCTGAATAAACAAAACTTCAACATGTTTCCTGAGACCATGATGAAGCCAGCTGAAACACTTTCAACATCGTAACAAGGAGTAGCCAACACACTCAACAATTTTTTTATGTATTGGAGAAACAACTGTAGAGGAAGCTTACGACCGATCAACTATCCTTACAGAAGATTACAAAAAATAACTACATTGTTGAAGACGAACTCCTGAAGAATATGCAAGTTATGAAAACAGTCACTCCGAAGGTTCAGTTGAGTCTTCAAGTTACCTGATTAAGAAGACGGTCGATTCTTATGTCAACATTATCGCACATGTCATCAGTTCTTGCTTAAAGGATGCAATCTTTCCCGCTGTTTTCAAGTCGGTGAAGGTTATAACCCCTCACGAAAGTAGCGACTTCAAGCAGCTATCGAACTACCACTCTATCTCTAGTCTCTCTGTTTTGTTTTTTTTTGAAAATTAAGGAGCGTGACATCTACGATAGAATGATGAATTATTCTAGATTCTTCA
>JAQQPU010003519.1:0-24579 GCA_029168905.1 Artemia sp. Kazakhstan ARC1039 | reverse complement strand
CCCCCCTTCGAAAAAAAAATCCTGGATCCGCCCTTGCCTAATCCTCTTGGCGACCATATTAAAGTGGCACTTGGTCGAAACAGACCAGGGACGGCCAAACGGCTATCTAGCCCTCCATACTCAACAAGGTTAAAAGACAAGCCACTTATTTATTATTAGAATGGTAATTTATAATATGGATAATAATTAGAAAACTATAATGAATGAAAATAATAAGACAAATATAACTGATATCGAACGATATAGCTTACCGTCCTGATCCGATCCTAGTCACCCAAGAACTTACCCGATTGAAATACAATTTCATACTGCCCGAATCCTTCGAAATTTTCACACAGTTTTACATTGAATGATTCCTTCAAGGTTTTCATATAATTTCGCAACTGACAATTCTTCTCCTGTGGGATTTCATAGCCTGAACATACTTCATTATACCCGAATTTTCTTTACCCCCTCCCGTCGTAAATAATTACCCCTCCCTTCTTTTTTTGTGACTTTTAGTTTTAATTTTTCTTGAATTCGCATTTGTTATTTTAAACATTTTAAATTCTTACTGGGTTTTCTAATTTATTTTGATAACACGACCCGGTCTCGAGATTTAAAATTAATGATCTTCTCGAAATTGCTGAGACTAAAATTTATCACTTTTACCATAAATCTGGATACATAATACATATAAATCTGGAGACACTTTCCCCTTTTTCGAGAATGCAATAAATACTTGAGATCTTTTTATTTTTTGTTATTTTTATTTGATGTGTTCTATTCAGTTATTTTTCCAGGCCTACTGGGTGTTTTCTTTAGTTTTTTTTTAATTTTCTGGGGTGTTTTTAACTTTACTTACTTCCTTTTACACTCCTTCGTTATGATACTGAACAGAATAATAACATAAACTTATTAAAAATTCACGGCATTAGAGGAAATGAGCTTCCTGACATTTTGCTGCAATAACAACCTAATAAACCATGTTCAGATATCCCCAAGCTATTCGTAAATTCTCCAAAAGAAAGGTTCTTTAAGCCTCCTAAGCCCCACCAGCCTCTGTTTCCCAAAAAGGAAAACTATATAACCGATATACTACCTCCACAGGCTGTGTACCGATAATTCCTCACCAATGAGATACAAGCCTCTGGGCTTCACTTAATTACCAACACAGTCAAGCATCAGCTCAAACTACTCAGCACCAAATTTTTGGCTGCATAAGATGTCACTAGTGATAGGAATAATTTCCGTCACATAATGAGAATGCTTGCACAATTCAAGGTAAACATACGACAAAATGGTCAACAGCTAGGATATACCAGACAGAATCCTTGAATTCCACATGGCAACGCTATAGAAGAAGAAGAAGAAATTACTCACAGAAAAGGAGAGCAATGGATCCTCTTTGTCTTTTATACACGTTTCTTCTGTAGACTGTAGACAAGTAGACTCTCTTTCAGGTACAGAATCTTTCTGTTGAGGTAGCAAGTCTGACTTCCTATCTTCAGTACTAAAATTTAATAAGTCCTTCTCATGCCTGAAAATAAACAAAAGTATAAATAAATTAACTGAATAGAAGCGCAAAATATAAAATAAAACAAATAAAATTCAATGAATAAAAAAAGTTATTGAGACACCCAGATTTTCGTAACTTCAGAAACAAAGCAAGGAAATTCGACTCTCTAACATTGTAAATACAATAAAGGGGAATAGTTTTATCGTTTTTAGATAATTGTATTTTTTTTATCTTGTTGATTTTTAACTTCTTTTTTATTGGCACTGAGGGTGAGCCAGAGCACCTAATCCAAAATATATGTTATTTCTTCTTAATGTCAAATGGCTTTAAATCCTTTTGTGCTTTTTATCATTTCCTTTCTGAAGTATTCTTGGTAGTTTGGCTGATTCAGTATTCAGAATCATATAAAAAAGTACTTCTTATATTCAATATTAGAGTCAACGCAGTTGTCACATAATTATTTTGTCTTCTTTTGTTTCTGATCGCTTTGATGGTCGTAGAAACTTGGAAGCACGCTATTTCAATCGAAAATAGAAAGTTTTAGCGGCGGTTTTCCCACTAAACACAGAGCACAGTAAAAAGGGAACACATAGCAACAGGTCTCCAACTAATCCAAAACTTTAAAGAACTACAGCTTATTCTACTTTCTATTTTAGCTAATACTCGAGAAAAGAAAACAATGACACTAAAAACAAAACGTGTTAATATTAGCATCAGAAACTTGATATGGAAAAGATGGAATCTGTGTTGAAGAGACGGTATCTTTTCGCAGAGGTTTCTGAGCAGGACAATCCCAAACTCTAAAAATCAATAGTCTATTCTATAAATTTCATTTGGGCTTATATTCTAAGAAAGAAGACAATAAAATTAGACACAAAGCCTGTTATTATTGATCTTCAGAAATTTGATATAGGGAAGATGAAATCTGTGTTAAAGAGACAGTTTCCTTGGCACAGAGTTATTTAAAGATTTTTTTTTGTCGCAAAAAACAAAAACCCTTGAAGATACAACTTCAACGCCCACAACCTAGTGGGTGTTCCTCGTTTGCAAGCAGTGGACTAAAGATGTTGATCTATGGCTTACTCAAGTCAGTTTAACCATCTGTCGTAGGATATTCTCGAGGTAAGAAATTATTTCTATTGGAAAAGGAAATGAAAAACTGTGTTTACAAAAACTGTTTTAATTATTTTTTAGTAATAACAAATGAAATTTTAGCAATATTAGTTGTTTTTTAAGTAATTATAACAATAAAAAACAACAGTCGGAAAATTTTCCCCAACAACAGCAACACAATATGATGAAAAGATTAAGAATTCAACTTAAATATCAGTCATGGCTGTAAAAATCCTTAACAAACAATCATGAACTACCCAAACACAACCTTGAAATCCTAAACAAATCCTGCGATTCTAAAAAAGACAGTAGAACTTGCATTTCAAATCGAATAAGCCGTCTCCAAAGTTTGTATGATCATTCCTTCTCTAAAAAGTGATCAAAGACCAAAAAAAAAAAAAAAAATAAATAAAAAAAAATAAAAAAATAAAGGCTCCATCGTCCTTTACTATGTGTGCCTTAGTAGGCACACTTTGAATTGCGTAAAACAACCGAGAAATTAAGATTTCCCAGATAATTTTTCTCTACAACATAAACAGACAAGGGGGGACAATTAACAATTAAATTGAAAAATTAGTCATTACTGTGAAGATCTTTAACAAACATAAGGGCAGCTAACATTGATTCATATAATTAATTCGTATAATTCATAAGCATTCATATAATTACTAAGCATTAAATACCACAGCAACTTTTTCCTGTAAGAAAGTAACTTTTCTTCGCAGTAGCTTTCTACTTTAAAACACGTTTATTTTAGAATTTGGTGGAATAGACATGAACTAATATTTAAGATAAGTTACTTACTTTTCAACAGTCTCAATAAGTTCTTGCACCTTCTTTCTAAGAAGAGAACATTCTTCCTCTAGCCTGGTATTATCTTCACGAAGCTGGGGAAAATCTGTGCGCCCTTCATCAGCAGCATCACGTTTGTTCTTCAGGTCCAATATCAACTTCTCTTGAGCTTTAACCACTGTCTCAGCGTCTAGAAGCCGACCTTAATTGAGAAAAAAAAATAAACGACAAAAATAAATATCAAATTTAAATTTTATTCGGTTTTCACGCTCGTTTAATCCAAAGAGCTTCAGGAGATTAATAAAAAGTGCAATAAACGGCATGTTTCTTTTTTTTTAATTAAACACCGGAATATTCCGTTTAAAGTCGTTATCAACACTTATATATAAATAAAGAATCGAATTCAACAAAAGAGCTGCTGAATCTGTTCGTTGCGGCATGAAACTGTCTTCCGTTTATTCCTCGAGCGAGTACTCATGCGAAATGGCACATTCTAATCCTGGAATAGCAGTCTTGGCTTGCTGCAGAGTTTACTTTATATGCAGAGTAGAGGACGAGTAGCAGCAATTATAAAAGCTGAGAAATTTCTCTGAAAATTGAATTTCTGTTACTAATTGTTACTGCATCGATAAAGGAAGCAGTTCTTTCTTTCCAGATTTTGCTTTTGTAAATAAAATAATATAGCTCTTTATGGTATCCTTCTACTTTATAATTTTTCTCTTGTTATATCACGATCATTAACCCCCTTATACATTTCTAAAGAGCAATTGTAGAGCCTGGGAAATTTCTTCGCAAACATTATGGCTAAATAGGTTTGAAACCACATTGGCTATGCTGACTGAAAATTATTCTCCTTTGTTTTGTTTTTTTTTTATTTCTGTTCTTTGTTTTTGCCACACGCCAAAATTAAAGCAACAACAATTTCATGCATGAGGCTACTCTTTTGAGGGTAAGTTTTATTCTATGGATGAATAGTGAGTCACAAACAGATAACTTCTAATGTCATAAATTTAAGAAGGGCGTGCTTTCTTATTTTCAAGGTAGCAATTTAAATTTTCCCTTAACCTTTGATTCACTGACTGGGAAGGGACTGTTTAATATTTAGAATAAAAAAATTTAGAATAGAACTTGGTCAAAAGTCAAAATACTCCATTACATTTACTAAACTACCAAGTTTCTTTGAAGCGTTTAGGACACTTATGTAACACGAAGCTAACACTTCAAGGTAAAAAAGTAAAGAATATGGCACTGGACTTGCAGTCCCTACCGGCGGTGCTGATCTCCGTTTCATGGCCCTTCAGCCATGAAATGCCATGAGGGGTTGGAGCCAGCCATCCTGTGCCCCCTTCCTGTTTACCTTCCCCAGACTTCTCCAAGTAACCATTTAGAGAAGGGTCGACTCTGGCTGAGCTAACAGAGCCATGTCCCTGACCCCCGCTCCAAACCCTTTAAGGTTTACAAAACTCCAGATACATAGACCTTAGAACGTATATTGATAAAACTCTCATCCCCCCAGAGAAAAACATCAGACCCCCCAGTGTAAACGTCTCGACTGGTGTATCTATTTGAAAAACATTTTCAAATAGGAATGGGTAAACGAAGAATAAGTAATTATTCTAATTACCTTACATTTTTAATTTAATTATTTAATTAGATAATAATTAGTCAATTAGTCTAATTAGTAATTCCAATTATTAATTAGAAAATTAGTAGTTTGTTTCTAAAAAAACTTCTTATTTATTCCTTAAGAAGAAAGTAAATGAAAATGGCATATAATGAACTTGCGTGAACTTAAAAAAAAGAAGACTTTAATCAAGAAAAACGGGTCTAAGGTACTTGTACGTATCGGGTTTATCAAATCGATCAAGTAAACCTCATTTATTTGCGGTTGTTCCATTGAAAACCTTTTCTTAAGAAAAGATGTTTCAGCCATCAAGAGAAGCAACGCAAAAAGAATATATAATAACAAACAACAATGACAATAAAACAACAAAAAAAAACAAAAAAACAAAAAAAAACAACAACAAGATAGTTCGAAAAAATTGGCCATGTCACTGAACCTGTGCAGGGTGTGAAAGAATATAGAAAAGACACGAAGAGAAAATATACAAAGATAAACATAAAATTACACAGAAAATACAAAAATATTTAAAGAATATAGAAAAGACACGAAGAGAAGATATACAATGATAATTAACATCATGCGCAAAACCAAAGGACGCATTTGAAACTTCTCAAACGAGTTATTTTATACCTAAGATTTTCTAACTATTTATCTAGAGATTTTTATCTACTGGATGCTTGTAAAGAAGCGTTTTACCTCATAAATGCGATTTCGACCAGTAATGTTCAGTGCCTTCCATTCAAACACTCAACAATATTATAGAGGTATTGGGGTTAAGAAATCAATGCTAAACAAATCCTGACAATCTCCGAACTGAGAGAAATTGCTACCGTTTGCTTTTATCATTTTTTGAATATCATATTTCATCGATTCATTTCGTTCTAAAAATTCGAAGGAAACAGATATTTCCACACAGAAGTTAAAAAACAAAACAACAATACCCAATTCGATATCGAATAATTCGGGTATCCTGACTTAAAAAAAAAATATAATTTAAAAACAAAAAGTTTCATAAAATAAGAAAGGGTTGTGAAGTTTCCCTCTTCCAGGGCAGAAATATTTTGGACCCTACCGGTTTTGTTATGATACATTTAGCAAATACCCACTGCTGTTTAATATGATTTCCAAACACACCTTTTGTGATGTCCCACGATTCAGCAGAAAACTGCAGTTTTTACAAAATGCTTCCTTTATTCAAATCCTCAAAGGCAAGAGCCTTGAGGATTATGAATCAGAATCAAAACAATATGATTTTGTTTGAATTTGCAAATTTGCTCAGATTACACGATTCAGCATGGTTTTGGCCCAAGAAAGTTTCCTAACAACTTTTTAAACTGAATTTGAATCTAGACATAGTTTTCCATGCCCAAAGGTCTTCAAACCAATTTTTTTGCTTGCTCTTTTTTTGTAAGCTTATGGTATTTCGCCTTCTTCTTTAGAAAAGTGTTAAAGCACGATTTTCTACACTGATTTCAAAATTTGTAATCATATAGTTTTATATATTCCCTATAATCCTATTAAAAGTTTTTCCTTTTCCATCCGAAGCAAAAAGCATAAAGAAAGCGTTTGATTTTTTTTTATCCTTTTTACTTTACTTTTTTATAAATTTGAGTGCATTACCTTTTTTTGCTTAGAAAATTTTATTACACAAATTCTTATTCTGAATTCAGAAACACAATTATATTTTTTTAGGTAATTTGGAAGACCACGCCGCCTTTCCATGACGATAACTAACAGTTCGAATAGGGTTTAATCGTAACAGTGAAAAAAAAAAACAATAAAAAATATATTGGATATTTGGACGATCACTGTACATGTGATCGAAATTTCCAGTATATTTTTTTTCACTGTCTAATAAAAGGATTTATCTCTATTCAAACTGTTGTTTATGTTTTTTTTCTAATATCAATAGCTCTTCGTAAATATAACAATTGTCAGAAATTTTACGAATTAGTTGAAATTACTAGCTTTTCTTATTGTAAGAGACAAGCTCTTCACAAAAAAAAAAAAAAAAAAAAAAAAAAAAGCGAGCAGTGAAAAAATTGTGACTGTATTTTCAAATTCAGGGAAAAGAGACATTATATTTCAACCATGTACTTTAGTTTTTGAGCGACAATCAAAAACTGTATATTAAATAAGACAATGACAATGTATCTACATTTGAACGGTAAATATATTGATATTGTACATATACACCTAAACTTGCGTTAGGAGCAAGTTTATTTAACGCAAACTTGCGTTAATTAATTAAATTACACTACTTTAGACTACGTTAGGGGGGAGCCCCCCTCGCCCTCCCCCTGGATCCACCACTGCTCATAAGAGGGGAGGTGAGACGACCTTAACCAAAATATAACGCCATTGAGTGTCAATAGGACGAAAGTAAACAGGGAAGAAAGAGGGGGAAAGAAAAGAAAGAGGTAAAAAGGTTTAGAATACGGCATTGGACTTTATACTCTCTACTGGTGGTACTGATCACCGTTTCATGGCCCTTCAGCCAGGAAGTGCAATGTTGGGGTCAGCCAACCTGTACTTTGGCACACCCTTCCTATTTACCTTCACCAGATTTCTCTAGGTGCCCATTTAGAGCTGGGTCGACTCTGGCTAAGCTTAGAGAATCATGCCACTGGTTATTTGGTTTCAAACCAAACAACCAGCGACACAAGAAAAGAGCAGGAAAGGAAGGAAAGCAGGAAAGCAGAAAAAGAGCAGGAAAGCAGAAACAGAAAGAAAAGAAGATGGAATGAGGATACTCATAAAGAAATAGAGGTATATTAAGAGAAATCGTAATTTGGAACGTCAAGACTTGGTGTGTGCGTTACGGAGACCAAATATGATCTGCGATCATTAACTATTTGTATTTACCCCCATTTTAAAATAGTGGATAACAACAAACCTGTGCTCATTATATAAAAAGTGCTGAAATTGTAATCCTTTCTGTATTTTTGGCAACAAGAATGTGTTCGAATTTGCTGTTATCCAGTATTTAGAACAAACACAATTACAAATAAAATTAATAGCACTAGTAGGCATCTGAAACGTAAAAAGACGTCTTAATTTCACAGATATATATCAGTATCTTATGGGAACCAGAAAGGAGTTAAGAAGATAAATATGAAAAGGCAAGAAAAGAAGATGGAAGATGTACATGGAGAGACTCAATTACTTGGACTATCTGTCTTGGCTTTTCTCTGTCTACAATTAGCCATGTCTTGATGCAACCTATGCAACCTACGGCAAAATACTTGATAACTTCAATATTGAATTGAAGTTATCAAGTATTTTGCAGTAGGTTGCATAGGTTACATCAACACATGGCTAATTGTAGACAGAGAAAATCCAAGACAGATAGTCCAAGTAATTCAGAGGCAAATGTTTAAATGGCTGGGGCACGGGTAAATGACAGGAGTATGCATGGTTTCTCTTATTGGACACATACTTGTTTGTTAGTTTTCGGAAAGGCATGCCTGCCTAATCTCAGGCATGCTGACCAAGAATTCAAAAATTGACATAAGACCGTTAGATTGCCTGTAGACTGAGAGATATCAAAGAGTACTAACGTTTGCAATTCGATAGGTCAGACTCGTAGACACGTGACATGTCATCCGCTTCAGCTTGTTTCATTCTAAGAGCCATTATCCTCTGCTGTAACCGAGCACTAAGACGAGCTGCTTCAGAGTCAATGGAGTCATCCTCTTCAGCATGATTCATTTCATTTTCCTCCTCTTCATCAGACCCCTAGAATATTTATTTAGAGCTTTTACTATGATTAATAAGTTAAGTAATCATTCAAATATTAAAAAATATTCCTTGTATAAATGACAAGACACATGATTAAAATGTATTCATATTGGTCCAAGGTAGTGATTTTATTTATTTATTTCTTCTTTTTTTACTTCTGTAGTCTCTAATGTTTCGAAATGCAACCAAAAAGCAATTTTTTTCTATTTTCGACCAACGAGTTCCATTAAAAATTTATTGTGACCTTTTTGTCACTAAAAGTCCTGTGCGCTAACTATAGCTCGAGCTAATCTTACCTTAATTTAGTCCCTCCAGAGCTATTAGTGGTAAACCGATAATGGACAAAACCCCTCCACTCGGCCCATGGCGGTGCAGCATCAGTAATGTCTTTACTCTCCGGTACTAGGCGGTCTGAACTGTTCTAATACCTCGATCAAAGGCTCTTCGAAAAGTATATTTCGGACATCCTCGTCTTTAGCCGTCTGGTATCTGACTGTAAGTTGTTCTAGGGTGGCAGCTTTGTTGCATACAGAGAACGCATCTCAAATATGGCCACTTCTTCTTCCTTGGAACAGCAGTAATAACAAGCAGACCCGTTCTAATATGAATTTCAGAATTACTGACTCGTTTTTTAGACTGACTCTTATATTCAGAATTCTCGTCAGGGACGCATCAGCGAACGAAAGAATCCTCTTTTCGAGCAGTAGATTCATTTTCCAGCGCTCATTAGCACAGAGGAGAAGCTAGTCTTCATTTTCTTAATTATGAAATTAAATAAAGGATCATTTACAATTTTTCCGTGCCGAAAAACGTCAAATCTGCTGCCCTTCGAAAATAATAACAATAAAAAAGAGGCTTGCATTGGGCACAAGAATCAAAGTATTAACTACAGATAAAACAACTTACATTTGATAAAGCCGGCAAGAGCGAAGACAGATCTCTAAGCTGCTGTCTGAGTCTTACTGCTGCAGCCCAAGCGTCTTGCGATTCAGCTTTTGCTTCTTCTAACTCTTTTCTCAAAGCTGTTGCTTCCAAATTAATTTTTACCTGAGATTCTCTGCTATCTGTGAGTAACTCTGAAAGTCAATTGGGAATTACAGCTATTTTTTCATAATCATATATAAAAAGCTGCAAGCAAGGTGACAAGTACATCTTATACGCAGACAAGTGCGCTAAGGGATCTGCCAGTTCTCGGCCACCCAAAATGTCATGATTTTTACAAATTCTTCAGAATTTAGTATAGTATTTAGACAATTTGTCTATTTTGAGGTTTTACCGAATTTATGACCCTCTCCAATAGCTTCCCCCCTCTGAATTCTTTTGGATCCTATAAATCACTTCGTGACCAGGAATTCAGCTTACCCTATGCACTGAGAATGCATATCTCTTTTTATAACGTTAAACTCGCTGCCCATGAGCCAAACGAAAACCCAATATGACTACATCATGAGGTTAAAATGCCATCCCCCCCCACCTCTCCACGTAAAGGAGTATACCCAGATACCCAAAGAACCTACTGAGTCATTACCCTTGCTTCCCACAAAGTTTGACAGAAATAGAATAGCTCCTTGTGCTGAAAGTTCTAATGAGAAGAATCTTGGGATCTGATTGTATTTCAAAACACAAGACTCAAAAAGCTAGGTTCTTCTAGAAATAGATATATTTTACCAGATCAGGACTGGTAGAACCAAACAGCACTTACTCATTGCTAAAATAACATCCAACCCCCACACACCTAATATATGCAAATATAAATGTTGACTAATATATATAAATTTTAAAAAAAATCACAACTATAGTGGGACATCAAGCAACTAAATAAAAAAAATATAAAAATAAAACAGCGTTCATTATTATAGAAATTCAAAAACTGTTAATTTTTTTTATCTGCATTTCAAAAGATAAGCACGATAACGTGACAAATTACAAACAATCTATAGCCTTTAGTTCCCGCTTGAAAAAAAAACCATCGAGACTTCTTTAGTATTTCTTTATTAATTTACTTTTTTTTTTTTAGTCTTGCAATTCCGCTGGAACTTTATAAGATTTACACTTTATACAATATAGTATTTTTGAAGCTTTACTTGAAATTACCTGGAAGGTTCTTATTGATTCCCAGAACATTATCAAATTCCTATCAGAAAAAAGTCTGAGCTGCACCCTTTTGTCAACAGCACGATGGAATATATTATTTTAGTTGAATATTATTAAATTTATAAATGACTTATAGAAAATTTTATGAATAATAATAATATCATTAAAAGTGAAATTTAGTTAACAATAAACTATTAAAATTAATCTAATTTGTATACATTTATTCTCATTTTAGAAATAGAACAATAAAAAAAAAACCTCCCTAAGCCGAGGATAAAAAAAGTAAAATTATAAACGAAAGTGTACAGTGGATAGATACACTCAAAAAGCTTGCCAAACCTTTTCCGCTTCGGACGACAGTACTGAAAAATTTTAATTGAAATGGGTATTTATCAACTAATTATTCCTAATATAAAATCAAAAAACTAATATAAAATACAAAAAACCTAATATAAAATTAAAGTAAAATAACTAAGCTCAACTTAGCCTGGGCAAGGAATTTAATGCAACGAAATCCATTTAGGCAAGTGTGTATTCCTCTGAGGATTCCTGGTGGGAGGTGATCACTTGGGAATATTTCATTCTCTCTGTCGGAGTTAGTAATCCTTCACGCAAAGTTTTACCGTAGTAAAGCAGAAATCTTTTTCCATTCAGTTTTATAAAAAAATAATTTTTCAGGTGCTTTGAGGTGATAGATTTGAGGTGCTGTGTTTGTAACTTTACGATGGCTTATTCTTTACTAATTAATTAAAAAAAACTTTTTCCACAAAATTAGTTTTTCAAAGAAAAGTAAAGAACTTCATTAAACAAAAAATGAGCAAAAATAAAATCAAATAATCTACCAAGTATACAACTAAAAGAATTCTTAATTCCTAAAACTCTGTTTTACCTGCCTACGGTTCTGGTTTTTGGACACGCGACTTGAGACTTGAAAAATATAAATGTTTTTACTTTTATTACTTTAATAAATCAAATAATATTAACATTTTGATTGCTAAATATCAGTATATGTATATTAAACTGACAATGCACATTCATTTGTATCTTTTCAGTAAAGTGCAAATTATTTTCTGGCCTTGGGAAGGCAAAGAGGTTTTGCGCCCAACTTATATTAATTTCTGCTCGTTTTGAGTTTGACTCTGTTATTTATTGTAATTTCTTTTCGTTTTGGGTTTGATTTATTTATCGATGCGGATTTGTGGTAGTTTCACGCTTGGTAGATTATTTGATTTTATTTTTGCTCATGTTTTGTTTAACGAAGTTCTCTACTTTTCTTTGAAAACTGATTTTGTGGAAGAAGTTTTTTTTAATTGATTTCTGTTCATTTTATATTGACATAGTATTTTCAGGGAAAAAGAAAATAATACTTTAAATCTTTTCGTTTTTTTGAGACTTTATAGTTTGGCCTGCTATTTGTATGCTGGAGAAAAATTTTCAGCAATTTTTAACAACATACACCCTTTTAAAAATCTGGACACAAATAGTAGTGTTTAATTTAGTTTCATACCTCCTCTAGTTGACCTGAAATGGAAAACTTGATACCATTCGCAAAAGAAACTGTTTACTTTCTTTGATAGCTTGGATACATTTACGCTATTTTGATTTGGTTAAATTTTAAGAGCAGAAGTAGCCTCGAAATTTTGAACTTAATACCCTCAGTCGTTCTTGGGATACTGCTGAGATGCCTTATTGGGAATTAGCATTGTCACAGTGCATTTTGATTTAATCTTAAGGCAACATTTAGTTTTTAAACATAATGGGCAAATGGAAGGGTGGGCGTGGGAGGGTGGGAGTGGAAGGGGGATTAGTTGCCCTCCAATCACTTTCGACTATTAAAGGGGCATCAGACCTTTCTATTTTCAATCGAATGAGCCCTTTTCGAGGTTCCACGACAACTCTTTCGATACGAAGTGCCCTGGTCTAAACAACAACAACAACAACAAAAAATAATACATTTTACCCACATCGATCTTTACTATAAAAATGTCAAGCCTTCCAATCACTTTCGACTATTAAAAAGGGCACTAGGCCTCTCTATTTCGACTCAAATGAGCCCTTTTGGAAACGACAACGCTTTCTGTAAACACCTTATATGCCCCAAAGGCATAAATTACAACCCTTACCCTAAGATCTGTTAGGGTGGTTGTCATCCTCTAAGACCGAATTTCCAGAACTTTCAACTACGTTAAACAAAATGGCTATCTCAAAATTTTGATTGGAGGTGTTTGGGGAAATAGTGGACGTGAGAGGGGCGGTAGCCGCTCTCCAATCACTTTCAACTATTAAAAATGGCCCTAGCCCTTTCAATTTCCAATCAAATGAGCCCTTTTGAAGTTTCTACGACAAAACTTTCAATAAAAATCTTATATGCCCCCTGGGCATAACTTACAACTCTTGCTCTGAGTGCTGGGGGGGGGGGTGTCATTCTCAAAGACCTAATTTCCAGAACTTTATACTACGCTGAACAAAATAGGTATCTGAAAATTTTGATTGGATGTATTTGGAGCAGTGGTAGGCGTGAGATGGGGGTTAGTTACCCTCCAATCAATTTTGACTATTACAAAGGGCACTAGTCCACTGAATTTCGAATTGAATGAGCCCGTTTTGAAGTTTTACGACAACTCTATCTATAAAAACCTTATATGCCCCCAGGGCAGAACTTATAACCTTTGCCCTTGGGGCTCTGGGGCGTTTGTCATCCTTAAATACATAATTTCCAGAACTTTCAACTACGTTGAACAAAACGGCTATCTCTAAACTTTGACTGAATGTTTTTGGGGAAATGGTGGGTGTAAGAGGGGGGTTAATTACTCTCCACTCACTTTAAACTATTAAAAAGGGCAATTTCAATTTCCAATCAAATGACCCCTTTTTGAAATTTCTATAACAACTTTCTATATAAACTTTATATGCCCCCAGGGCATAACTTACAACCCTTGCACTGAGGGCTCTGACGGGGTTATCATCCTAAAAGACATAATTTCAAGAACTTTCAACTACGTTGAACAAAATAGATATCTCAAAATTTTGATTAGATGTCTTTGAAAATGGTGGGCGTGAGAGAGACGTTAGTGACTCTCCAATCACTTTCAACTATTAAAACAGGCACTAGCCCTTTCAATTTCCATTGAATGAGCCCTTTTGAAATTTCTACGCTTTCAATAAAAACCTTATATGCCCTCAGGGCATAACTTACAACCCTTGCCCTAAGGGCTGTGGGGGGGGGGATTGTCTTCCTTAAAGACCTGATTTCCAAAAGTTTAAACTACGTTGAATAAAATGGCTATCTAAAATATTGATTGGATGTGTTTGGAGAAAAGATGGACGTGAGAGGCGGGTTAGTTGCCCTCAAATCACTTTCGACTATTAAAAAGGGCACTAGCCCTTTGAATTTCCAATTGAATGAACCCTTTTTCAAGTTTCTACGACAAAGATTTCAATAAAAACCATATATGCCCCCAGGGCATAACTTATAACCTTTTCCCTGAAGACTGTGGGGGGAGTGTCCTGCTCAAAGGTATAATTTCCTGAACTTTGAACCGAGTGGAACAAAATGGCTATCTCAAAATCTTTATTGGATGTGTTTGGGGAAATGGTCAGCATGAAAGGGGTGTTAGTTGCTTTCCAATCACTTTCGACTATTAAAAAGGGCACTAGCCATTTCAATTTCCAATCGAATGAGCCCTTTTTGAAGTTTCTACGACAATGCGTTATATAAAAACCTTATATGCCCCCACGGCATAATTTACAACCCTTTCCCTGAGGGCTGTGGGGGGGGGGGGGGGCTGTCATCCTCAAAGACCGAATATCCAGAACTTAAAACTACGTTGAATAAAATGGCTATCTCAAGGTTTTGATTAGATGTGTTTGGGGAAAAGTTTGGCGTGAGAGGCGGGTTAGTTGCCCTCTAATCCCTTTCAACGATTAAAAAGGGCACTAGCCATTTGAATTTCGCATCGAATGAGCCTTTTTTGAAGTTTCTACGATAACGTCTTCTATTAAAAACCTCATATGTCCCCAGGGCATAACTTACAACCCTTGCCCTAAGGGCTGTGGGGGACTGTCCTCAAAAACATAATTTCTATCTGGAAATCAACTACGCTGAACAAAATTGCTATCTCAACATTTTGATTGGATACGTTTAGGGAAATGGTGGGCGTAGAAGGGGTGTTAGTCGCCTTCCAATCACATTCGACTATTAATAACGGCACAAGTCACTCCAATTTCCAATTGAATGAGCCCTTTTCGAAGTTTCTACGACAACTTCTTCGATACGAAGTACCCCGCTCTAAAGGAAAAAAAATAATAGATTGTGCCAACATCGTTCTTATATGCCCCCAGGGCACAACTTAAAACCCTTGCCCTGAGGGTTGTGGGGGAGTGTCCTCCTCTTTACTTAGTTCCCGTTTCTTGTCTCGTTCTCGAGTGTCCCCGTTCTGTACTTAGGCAGCGCAATCGCGCTGCCTATGATTTATACAACAACTTTCTATATAAACCTTATATGCCCCCAGGGCATAACTTACAACCCTTGCACTGAGGGCTCTGAGGGGGTTATCATCCTAAATGACCTAATTTCCAGAACGTTCAACTACGTTGAACATAATGGATATCTCAAAATTTTGATTGGATGTGTTTGGGAAAATGGTGGAGGTGAGAGGAGCATTAGTCGCTATCCAACCACTTTCAACTATTAAAAAAGGCACTAGCCCTTTCAATTTCCAATTGAATGAGCCCTTTTGAAGTTTCTACGACCACGCTTTCTATAAAAACTTTATATGCCCCCAGGGTATAACTTACAACCCTTGCCCTGAGGGCTGCGGGGGGGAGGGTTTGTCATCCTTAAAGACATAATTTCCAAAACGTTCAACTACGTTGAATAAAATGGCTATTTAAAAATTTTGATTGGATGTATTTTGAGGAATGGTGGGCGTCGGGGGGAGGGGGCTAGTTGCCCTCCAAATTTCTACAACAACGCCTTCTATAAAAACCTGATATGCCCCCAGGGCATAACTTAAAACCCTTGCCCTGAGGGTTGTGGGGGAGTGTCCTCCTCAAAAAAATGTTTTCTATCAGGAAATTAACTACGCTGAACAAAATGGCTATCTCAAAATTTTGATTGGATATGTTTGGGGGAATGATGGGCGTGGGGGGGGGGCTAGTTGCCCTCCAATCACTTTCGATTATTAAAAAGAGCACTAGAACTCTCAATTTCCAATCGAATAAGCGCCTTTTGAAGTTTCTACGACGACCCCTTCCATATGAAGTGCTCTGCTCTAAAGAAAAAAAAATAATAAATAGTACATTGAGCCAACATCGTTCTTATATGCCCTCAGGGCATAACTTAAAACCCTTGCCCCGAGGGTTGTGGGGGAGTGTCCTCCTCAAAAACATATTTTCTATCTGGAAATCAACTACGCCGAACAAAATGGATATCTTAAAATTTTGATTGGATGTGTTTGGGGGAATGATGGGCGTGGGGGGGGGGCTAGTTGCCCTCCAATCACTCTCGACTATTAAAAAGGGCACTAGCGACTTATATTTCCAATCGAATGAGCCCTTTTCGAAGTTTCTACGACAACTCCTTCGATACGAAGTGCCCGGGTATGGAGAAAAAAAAAACACATTGTGCCCACATCGTTCTTTACTTGGCAGCGCTGCCTATGATAATAATTTTGCATGGAAATAGACAGTTCTCTTTGGCTATACTGTTTTTTCCTAGGTGATTGGATAGGTGAGTAAGGTCGAGGCTTTATTCAAGTGCTTATCTGCTTAATTGGTAAAGTAGGAAAACAGTTCTTTTTTATTTTCACTCTCTCCTCACCGAATAATTACCTTTAGCACATCATAACATAACAATTATTACTATAAAAAAAACGTCGCAGATTTGGGGTTATTAAGCGAAAGAAGCAGTTAGTTAAATTTGGAAAATGCAATTAGCAAAAAGAAGCATGATGGACATAACATGGGCGCGTTGGTGCAAATCCTAAAATAACAAACCTTGAAGCATGAGTAGCATGCAACTATATTGATCTATGTGCAACCGACATTCATAACTGTAACCTATTTAACAAAATAGAAATTAGTTTTCTAATTTAAACAAGTGTGAAATCTTTTCCCAATAAACCAATTTACACAAGTTGTTTGAGCAAAACATTTTAATTGACTCGATTCTAAATCTTTTTGCCATCAATCCGGTCAAAAAGCATTGTACTAGAACACAATAAATAGCTCTTATAATACGGGCCTTTCAGAAGCCAGATCTGGTATCTCAACTGATGTTCCTATTGATATCCTCCCAAAAATAAAGATTTAGCTTTTATTAAAGAACAAAAAGTGAAAAATATTGTTTACAATAGATCCCCTTCTCCCGAGATTAGTCTGAAGAAACCCCTTTGAAAAATTGAAACCAATTACTTGAATTAACCTCTTTTTTTAATTTTAACTATATTTTCGGGAAAAAAAAAAGGATTAATACATCAAACTGAAAATCTCAGTTTGAAAAACATGAAACATGACATCCTACGCACTTTTCTGCTATAATCTGGATTCAAGAATCCCAAAAATACACTTAATTATTTCCTTTGTACTCATGTACATACGCTGATGATTGGTACATAAAAATAAAACAGCTCGTTTCAAGGCCGCATCGAGGGAGGGGGGAGGGTACCACTTTTGACCCCCCCCCAAGAAAAGTCCGACTCACAAAACAAAAACATGCTTACAAACAGATTTTGATGCATTTTTTTAAGTTTTTTTGTAACCCCTCCCTTCCCGCGGTTAAACCAGTATTCGTATCAGATTGTGGTTGGACTTATTTGAACCGAAGCCGAAAGCTGTAGTGCCATCTTGAAGTAACAGAAGGGGTTCAGCAAGCAAGTGGCGATTTTTACCATTTTTGTGGCACAAAACATAGATTTTGGCCTGAATAGCTCAAATTACAATCATGCAAAATTCTGAGATGGCCATTCGATTTCAGTTGTAGAAAAGCAAAATTCGCACAAAAAGTATTGTGCAAAAAAGCACAATACTATCACGCACAATTCGGAGATGGGCAATTGATTTTGCATTATACAAAAGTTATTTAAGTTGCTACCAATTTCAGAAGCCATATTGACAAAGGGGGTGCATTCGTCCCCAAACATATATGCAATCCACATAGAACAAAAGGTTATTACTGACTACTATTTTAAAACTTCATGGTTTTTTGAATATTTTAATTGTTCATATTGATGATCATATTGTTCATTTAATTGATCATATTGTTCAATTGATGGGCAGATGGGTAGATAGGCAGTGTATTGGGCACCAACTAATAGAGGGAAGATCAGTTTATTTGTGGTTGGAGGGGGGGGGGGTGCCTTAGAAAAACATTTGCAGACAATAGTGTCTAAATTTAATTTATCACAATGCTTTAGGAAAGAATTTGGTTGTATTTACTTTAAACCCTTCCATTTTTAGCCCAAAGGTAATGAAAGCAACTGGCAAAGAAAATATTACATTGCTATATTTTATATTATATTTTTACGTTTGTAATATTTTACTTAGCCAGTTCATGGAAGAACTGGCTAAGTTCTTGCGTGGCAACATGCTTTCAGGAAAACAACAATCAAGACTCAAAGACACTCAATTAAAAATGCCAATTATACTTTTTCATTTAAACTGTTATTGACATTCTACAGGAACGTCACAAAAATTTGTTTCCAAATAAGAAGATTACAGAACAAAATCATTAAATAGTAAGCAGTCAGTAAAAAAATACGTAGAGCGTAGCCTGGAGTCTGTTTCGAGGGAGGTCAAACCCTTTGGGCGGATAGAGTTCAAACATGAAAGGGGTTTTTAATATTTATTATATAACAATATTTGTTCAAATGAATTTTTTTTTAATGAACGCGGAGAGTGGGATCTACATTCCCCACACCCCTACCACCTTTCTAGGTGGTATGCCATCATTGGGTATGCCAATGAGTTATCGCCACAGATTTGCAAAATAAGATTAAAACACAGTTAGCTAGTTTGTCTCTCTGAAATAATAGCAGAAAAGAAAAATTAAAGTACATATTTAAGTACACTGGATGAGAAAAAAAAATTTATGACAATAAATCGATTATCCGCTATACTAAAGTAAAAGTTGATTTATTGTGGAAAACTACTAAACTATTGGTACTACTACCACAAACACATCATTGCAGAACTAAGCCCTCTGAGGTCAACACAGCTGTGCACACTCCTTTTCCACTTCAATCTGTTCAAAGCTTCGCCTTTTACCACCTACCATGAAGGGTCGATTTCCTTAAAAAAATTTTTATACCCTTTCCCACCCAATTTGGAGACAACCTGTTTTTCGTTTGGCCCGAGACGGAAGGCTAAAAAGCATAATCTTTGACAATCTATCATCCTTCATCTGTAACCTGTGGCTAACCATCTAAATCTTTCTTTCATTATAGCCCTAGAAATCGGAATTGAACCAAATTTCCGCACAGCTTATTGTTTGATATATGGACAGTTAAACGAGTACCTCAAACTGTTCTCAGACAATTCCTCTGGAGAACATGTAACATATCTTTCTCAACCCTAAGCACCACCCGTTTTCCAGAGTCATACTTGACCGCTGTCATTACCGAGCCTTCCAACATTCTAATCATGGGCCACAGACTTTTCTCCCTATTCTTCAAACTGCAAAAACAAAACCTACACCTTGGCTATTCTACTGTTTACATATGCATTGCATCTACCACCTTTGCTAATAATGCTACTCAGGTAAGTGAAGCTATCCATTTGATCGATATTATCGAGGTAAATGAAGGTAAGATCGATATTATCAGGGAAGTATAGCTCGATCATCGATATGATCGATCATCGAGCTATCCATTGATCGTGACCTATTATCGCCTCTTCACCCTCCTTTATTTTTAGTCTAAGAAACTTCTTCTTCTTGACACTATTGTTTAAATTTATTCTAGCACCCTAAACCCTCAAAGAGACCCAAAATACATTGATTTCAGTAACACTTTCACTATAGGATTTAAGTGAAAAAAAAAAAAAAAAATCAAACCAAAAGTTTTGGACACCCTTATTCCTGCTCTACCTTAGATCTGCCCTAGGATAGATGATAGACCATCATTTTTATACAACTCATGAAAAAGTTATGCCAGCTTTGCCTCTCACAGAGACTATGTCTTGGCTTTAATTAGCCATGATTTGGCTCTCAAGTCTTTCATCACTTCCACAAAGTTGGTAAAACTCAAAGGGTTGTTATGACAGGAGATGTGAAGGACCTAATTCCGGCACGTACGGATAAATTTATTTTGGGTAAATAAAAAACAACAGACAAAAGAAAGCAGGTAATATGGTAAAAATCAGGTCAAAAATCCTAGGAAAAAAAGGACAATATAGAACCATATCATATGACAAATATAGCAGACTATTGGAACAATCATAAAAATGTTGAGACTCGCCCCTTATTCTTGTTCTGCGTGCATGCTCCATTTGCGCCAACGCGCACATTCGATTTAGAAGCCTAAGGCACACTCTTTTTACTTCTTTTTCGAATAAGCTTATAAGACTGTGCCTTAGGCTTCTAATTCGAATGTTTCGCTAGCACAAATTTTCTGCTGGAGGTTTTTCCACGGGGAATTTTCCAAGAGGAGGGAAGTTTCCAGGGGATGAACTTGTCAGTGGAAATTTTCACTGGGGAAATTTGCCAGAATTCCTATACCAAATTATATTAATTATTTAACTGAAAGAGTAGTTTATTTATAAAATAAACTAGATGAATAAGTTTCCACCCAATATATCCACGCGGACAACTTCAATGACTTAAAAGATGCACTCTCTGGGTGCAACTCAATAGACCTTTAAATCCCTCCCCCACCACCAACCAACTTTGGTCAATATTCTTGTAAAGTTTTGGTTTGACTTTGTTCAGTGTTGCAACTTTCCGTTCTTTTTCGTTGGGTCTCTATCCTTTTCTCCTCTCTTTATTTCTAGTGATATTCCGATTTATTAGTTTTGCAGTCCTCTTGCTGTATTTTTTGTATTAGCCTCGTGAGTTTAGGAGCAGTGAGAATTATTCAAAGATGTAGAACAACGTATATATTGAATCAACATTAAATTAGAAGTTATGTCTAAAGTTAAAATAAGAGGCTGCAATTTTGGTACAAACAAAAACTAGTGTCAGGGGAACCGCCTTTTGAACCAGGGAACACAGCTATACACAAAACACAATCATATTCAATCTTTTCATCATAATCATATTCAAGGCCTTTATAAGCAGCAAAAGAGATTACGCCGCAGCAAACTCATGTTTTCGGCCATTTTTTGCACAAAACAACTATTTTGCCTCAAAGCGTCATATGTGACCACTTCTTAGAGAACTTGGTATTTGTTATAACGTAGGCTGGAAAAACTAGAAGTTTTTGCTATACAGGCTTATCGCAACGGGATTAGTCGACTTACCTATGAAATTCGATCTTTGCATCTTTGCATTTATTTCTGCATTCAAGAGCAGAACAATGCTTCGCCATATTTGATTCCTGAATTTTTTTTTAGGCAAATAATAATTTATTCAGGAATATATAAATTTTGCTATAAATATATGTTAATGCTTACTCCTCACTTTGCACTAGTTCATGATCTAGCTTTCTTTTCTTCATATATCAGCCATTTTGCAAGCAGGATGATTTTTTTTTTCTTGTATGCAAATCAAATGTCATCCTTTCCTAGCGCATATTTTAAAATTGCACTAAAAAAGTGCATATATATTAAAATAATATGCAGTTATGTCGTTTTCATCCTATCGTGCGGTTGTTTTGCTTTGAATTTTGTCACAGGGAAAGTGTGCTTTGCATATGGTCTATTTTTATTTTTACTCCACTTCTATTGTTGCTTTGTGGGAAAGAAACAAATTTATTTTGTTATCATAAAATACTGCTCTTTCCGGTACCCACAAATAGATGGACAGTATTGTAAAGGCATTATATGCTAATAACAAAAACCCTTCCATAAAGGGCAAAAATAACAGTAACAGCAAGAGTCAGTACTGACTTGGCCAAACCAGATGAAACACCGAGTTTATTAGCCTCCACAATGTCCAAGGGATCAATACCCACCCTGATGAATCTGAGGTGCGATCTAATTGTTGCCATTTGAGATGCCATCTAATTGTTCTAATGAAGTAGTAAGCATGCTTGACACCTCGTTTCAATTAGGCTAAACTGGATTACGTAAGCTGAGCATGATCGAAAATCAGAACGAGCATCGAAAATGGTTTAGGGCTAGTTCAAAAAAAAAAAAAAAAAAAAAAAAAAAAAAAAAAAAAAAAAAAAAAACTGGCTGCCTTAGAAGTGCTTCTGCTGTTCCCAATTCTAACAATGCTAATATTCTCAAGCCGTTACCAGTGACAAGTAGGTTAGGTTAGACTTCGGTTAGATTAGGCTAAGCTGGGTTAAATAAGGTGAATATGATTGAAAATTAGGACGAAGATTGAAAATATGTTAGGATTAATTCAATTCATGATGTTCTGAAAAATTTTAAATATTTAAAACACAATTCAGAAAAAATATACCTTGTAAACGTCCAATTTCATCCTTAAGTTGTTTGATAAGATTAGCATTATCATCCGTTGAAGTCACCTGTGAAAAGATCAAGATAAGCAGCAAGATACGAAACATTAGAAATTTTACTAAATGGAACCAAAATAAGTAATATTGAAAACATTTTCAATAACTTTTAGTTTTCGTCAATTAAACATGAAAAGTCATCTTTAGAAACCTCTGTTATCTATAAAAAATTTAATTCAATATTCTTGAGGCGAAAAAAAAAATCTAAATCTGAAACAAAAATTAGCTGACATGTAAGATTTCAAAAACAAAGAAGAAGAATAAAGATTATAGAATAAAGATAAAGATAGATAAAGATAAAGATATCTTTAAAGATAAAGAATAAAGATAAATCCCAGCACATAAGGGGTGGGGTGGAGGCTGAAGCCAGTTTCCCTGATCCTTCCACTATATACTCTTTGTTATGCCTTTCCCCCTAGATATCCTTTGTTAGCCCCCCCCCCTAAAAGAGGGAGGGAAGGGGGTGGTAAAAACTCCTTTAGCAGAAGGGAAACTATAGAACATAAAATTCCTAATGTTTTGATTTTTGTATCCCTGTTAAAACTCAAAAATTCTCCCAGATAAAACGCTAGACTTTATGTGTAACCTCTAGGCTTACAACAATCTGTTTTATATCGGCTCTTTGCATATTTTTTTAGTACTTCTCCTAGGGCTGTACCTATCAAGTAGCCATGGAGACACATTTTTGATTCTTCTAACTATTCTGACTTAAACGCTATCTTTAGATTTTGATCAGAGGGCATTTGGGGTTTACAGATGATGATCAGGGTCACATGGGGCACTAGAAAGTTTAAGGCTCCTCTTCAGCAATAACAAAAATCTGAGAAAAAACGGTATCATTACTTTAAGTTTATTTCAGCTCTTTGAATGCACGTTTTGAGTAGAGACTAAGGAATGAATGATAAAACCGAGCAGATCAAATAAGATTAAAAACAGAAGGTAATTTTTTTCTTGAGGGAGGGGGGATAAAGCCCCTTTCTTTTAATTTTTAGGTTTACGATTTAAAATCAAAAAATTAGATTCTTTGATTTGCGACAGAATAAGCCTTGCACATAATTTTCAATGCCATATACGATGATGGTATTTAATCGGAGACATATTGCTCTTTACTAAGAAAAGTTAACTCTACTGCGTTGACTATGATAGAAAAATGTCAAAAATACAAGTTTTTTTTTACCTTTTACGCATTAATTAATTCACAAGGAGACTGTTACAAACTATTTTTTCTTCTGTTTTCACTTCTGCTTCAGTCTTCACTTATGTTGTTTCACTAAAGCGTCTTTTTTTTCTTTCAAATATGTGACTAAATTTCGTTTTATATCTATTTTTTATCCTAAGAAAAGTGCAGCTTCTAATTTTAGTTTTATAAGAGTTCTGACAAACAGTCTTTGTCTTTGAATCCCCATTCCCTGAGCTAAGAGTACCTTCCAACTTTATCTCTAAAAAATCGTCTTGATTACATTAGATCAGAATCATTCACAAGGAAATCAGAATCAGAATCACAAGGAAAAAAAAAGGAAAAAAGAGAAGACTGACAAGGATGTGGGTCTTTCAAGGAAATACTAAAGGAAGAGCTAAATAAATACTTAAATAAATAAATATTTTATTAAATGAATATTTTGTAATATATTAAATAAATGACTCAAATAAACATTTTGTAATATATTAAATAAATAACTTTAATAAATATTTTCAAGGAAGAGCTAAATACATATTTAACAGAAATACGTAATAATGATGTATCTTACCTAAACATAAAGAACAACAAAAGTTTTAAAATAAACATAATCCTTAAATAGCAGACTACCCACAAATAAAGGCATATTGAATAAAGAGTAACAGAAACTGAATGGAAAAACTGAAACAATCCGTTGAGAAAGAGCTTTTTAATCAATCAAAGATTTTTGAAAAATGGCCAAGGACTCCGACGTCAAAGGAGCTTCTTGAAGTGTTCATGCTTATGTAATATGAGCGCCAGCTACTAAATGAAATAAAATCAAAGAGTGCTTTAAAGAGTGCTAAGAAAAATATTAATCTATTAATATCTGTTTTATAAAACTCTCTTTTGATGTAGTTTTTTTCTATGTAAATATACATAT
>JAQQPU010003518.1:39632-54004 GCA_029168905.1 Artemia sp. Kazakhstan ARC1039 | reverse complement strand
TACAGGTATTTTTTAGACTAATTTTCGACTCGGTCAAAAAATTTTTTTTTTGGGGGGGGGGGGGTCAAACCGGGTAACCCCTCCCCCCTAGATACGACCTTGAAGGCTAGGAATAAGTGAAGATGAATAGGTTATGTTGGGTAATGAAAAGATTGAGCAGGTTAGCAGCTTCACTTACCTCGGTAGTATTAGTAGTAAAGATGGTGGGAGCAGTGAAGATGTTAAATATAGAATAGCCAAGGCTCAGGGTGTTTTTTCACAGTAAAAAAAAAGTCTGGAAGAATAGGAAGATAAGTCTGCATACCAAGATTAGAATATTAGAAGCTACAGTGATGACAGTGGTCAAATATGGCTCTGAAGCATGGACGCTCCGAAAAGCGGATGAAGGTTTGCTAGATGTTTTCCAGAGAAATTGCTTAAGGATTGTTCTGGGTACCCGGCTGACTGACCGTATTTCAAATAATAGGTTATACGAAAAATGTGGTTCAATACCTCTCTCTAGGGCTATAGTGAAAGAAAGGTTGAGGTGGCTAGGGCACGTTGTGCGGATGAAGGATGACAGATTGCCGAAGATTGTTCTTTTTGGCCAACTATCTACGGCCAAACGGAAAGCAGGTCGTCCCCGTCTGGGGTGGAGGACGTCCTAAAGAAAGATTTAAAGGAAATGGGAACTTCGTGGGAGGGTGTAAAAAGGGAGGCTTTGAATAGATTGGGGTAAAGGAGGAGCGTGCGTAGCTGTGTTGGCCTCAGGCAGCTTGGTGCTGCGGTGAGTTGTTAGTAGTAGTAGTAGTAGTATTAGAGTAACCTGATGGCATCACATGGGACAGGGTCACTCTAACGCTCCACGGATTTCTACGTGTCCCACCCCTCCCGATTTCCAACAACCAATAGCGTTTGGCAAGTGCACTTCTCATGGTATATAGGTGCAACGCTAATTGGCCTAAGACCTCATGCTAAGGGTCACAGGCTCCAAAAAAACCCCTTCCTTTCCCTCAAAGAAGATAGTAGTGAGACCTCTGAGGTTTCAAAGACAGCCCTCCCAGAATTTCTACAGCAGCCCTCTGACGTCACGGCATTGATGCAAAATTCTCGCCTGGCAAGATTCTCAGATGCTAAGACACAATATAATTACTTGAAGTGTTGTCAGGCTAATAGGGAATTTAGCATAGGGAAAATAGCATTGTATTTCAAGCACAGCGCTGTGACATCACGACAGCCATAGGGAAAATAGTATTGGATTTCTACCGCAGCCCTGTGACATCACGACAGCCATAAGAGGAATAGTATAGGAATTTTAAGCATATGTTTTGTCCCGCAACACACCCCTTTGTATTTCTGTGACTCAAACGCATGCCGTGTTTCATCACAGGACACACCCCTCTGTATTTCAAACAATGCACTGTTACGTCATGTGAATTACCCGTTTTCCCAGCACGCATTGTTACTAGGCAAATCGTGTCCAAACATAAATCCCCGGGTGGTAGAAGTCATTTCTATTGATCGAGAATCGGTTTCTTTCTGGAAGTGGGATTAATAAAATCCTTACATGAAGACGTTTGTTGACACTTTTGTCAATAAACGGTCTCAAGCAAAAACAAAGGTCAAAAAAAAGATCTTTAAACTTATTTTAAACTCAGCCAATGGAAAAATATATGAGAGTATGCGTAACAGGAGTCGTTGTGACTGACCCAAAAGAATGTGCCTGAATCATTGCGGATCCAAACTTCACATCATTCACGATCATAGACTCCAATATGGTCCTTTGACATAGAAAAAAGAAACTTTTACATAGTGCCATTTTAGAAACTTCAAAGAAACTCATGGTGGAGTTTTATTAAAATGTGTGGAAGTGCCAATGGCCAGAATGGGACAAGTTCAGGTGTATTATGGAGACACCGACTCACTCCTGTTGAAAGTTAATACAGAAAGTCTGTTACATGATTTGGAAAATGGAGAGTGCATTAGCTCTCGGAAGAGTTTTAAAACTGGGATGAGTCCCTGTATCTGGAGCTGGTGAAACGCCAGGCTCCAAATCAATTGCTTAAATTAATATCAGAGACTGGAAGTGACTTGGTATTGCATGTTGTATTTCCCGGTCCAAATGTGTACTGCGTGGAAACACACAATGAGACTAACAAAAAAGTCTGTAAAGGGTTGCCCTCGGACTATGTAAAGAAAAATTTCCACATGATTGTTTACAGAAACTGTATAGAAAATAACTTAGTTCCAAGAGCGAGTGTCTTGGCCATTCACCCTTTAAAATATAAAAACTATACAGCTCGAGTGGAAAAAATGTCATGTCCACCATGTCGGACAAAGTCTATGTACTCGAGGGCGGGTTGAAACCACTACCACATGACCACTATCTAACTTCAGATCTAGATGAATGTGTAAATTATAGACACCATTTATAGACACTACCAAAAAACCATTTAGATCCTTTCTTTGCAAACTGCCCATGTCCGGTAAAACCACACTTTTAACGAAAATAATTTAAAATCGTGATAAAAGGTTTTTAGAGAACCCGAAAAATATCTATTATTGATATAGTATATGGCAAGAATCTTATGACAAAATAAAGAAGGTTGATCTAAGCATAAAATTCATACGAGGACTTGATGTGTTTACAAGGATTGCGCAAAACTCGTGGTTGATCATTGACGATTTAGCTGATCTACTGAAGAATGATCGCAGCAAATATTACAATTATTCACGATCCTGTCCCATCACAGAAAAATGTCGGTAACTATTGTGCTCCATAATCTCTTTCATCAGAGTAAATATATGAGAACACTTGCCTTGAATTTTACCTACCATATCATCCATAGAGTTGTTTGCGATTGAAGTTCTCTTATAACTCTAAGCAAACAAATCTTCCCTGGCGAATCCAAATTTTTTATTTCTGCATACAATCAAGCTACTAATAAACCTTATGGATACATATTATTACTGTATATCTACCAGTGATTAGTAAAAAAGGTCATTAAAAGAGGCTACATGAACACCAGCATTTATTTTCCGTTCTAGCCAATTCAAAACCACAACTTAAGAAAACAATACCCAATTATGGCATTAACAAGGAATTTATTAATCTCTTGTCTGAACTTTTTTTAAAATTAACGGAAGGTAATTTTCAACTGTCAGATCGTGTTAAGCAGCAGAAAAGCAACATCGGTTATTTGTACGTGTTATAGCTTGCAAAAAGAAAGCAAATTGTAAAGAAAACGTCTTGTTTAAGAGGGTGGTAGTTTCTTGTCATTGTTACTACCGATAATCGCCGGACTTGTGAACACTATTCTCTAGAAATGGCTAAACCCTGTATCAGAGAAAAATCTTCGACAACATTGCCTGCAATCTAAGTTTTTTATTCTATTGAAGCAAATATGATTTTTGAAAAAAAGGGGTAAACACTCCTAAAGGCTTTAAAGGGTTTTGATAAAAGATACAGAATCAAATACAGCACATCAAAGAACCTTAATGTCGAGTTTCACGCGTCTATCCACAAGAAATGTAGAAATTGTACAAACAAATTTGTACAAGAAATTGTACCTGGCTTCCTAAATCTCAAGGTCGTATCCAGTTTGGGGGGAGGGGTTAGGAGTTTTGAATTTTTAATATTTTACTATTAAACTTTTCACGAATTTTAATATTTTAAGTTTGTAATTCATAAAATTACTGTTAAAACCGAGAATACAAGATTTCTTGTGGATTGACGCGTGAAACTCCAGCATTAAGGTTCTTAGATGTGCTTTATTTGGTGCTGTAACTTTCATCAAGACCTTTACACCCTTTGGAGGTGTTTTCGCCTTTTTATAAAATTAAATTTGCTTCAATAGAATACAAGATTTAGATTAAAAGCAAAATTGTCGAAGACTTTTTCATTTCCTGAATCTTCACTAAATTGTGAAGTTGTTTGAATGCTAGCACACATTCACCAATCTTACCACGTTGAATTTTCCATTTTTGCATATTTTCAATGAAAAAGCAACAAATTCTACATTTCTTGTGGATAGGCACGTGAAAACTCAACATTAAGGTTCTTTGATGAGCTGTATTTGATTATGCATCTTGTATTAACACCGTTTAAAGCCTTTGGAAATGTTTAACCCATTTTCAAAAATCAAATTTGCTTCCAAAGAATAAAAAAATAGATTAAGGCAAAGTTATCGAAGATTTTTCTCTGATACAGCGAATAACCAAGAGTTTCTAAGATTTTTCCCTAGTATGGTTCTAAGCCCTATGATTTCTAAAAGCCAGAATATAATCTTTACTTTACTGAAAAAAATTCAAATGAATTTACTGAAAAAAATGTACACTGTCAGTTTAGTATTCATATGCTGGTATTTATTCATTAAAATCTTAATTAATTTTTGATTTCTTAAAGTTATAAAAGTGAAAACATTTAAAAGAATATTTTTCCAGTGAAGTACAAACTATATTCTTGCTTTTAGAAATCATAGGGTTTAGAACCCTACATAGATTAATTTCTGCTTGTTTTGAGTTTGACTTATTTTAATTTCTGTTTGTTTTCGGTTGCATTTATGTATTATTACTGATTTGTGGTAGTTGTATACATGGTAGATTATTTGATTATATATTTCTTCATTTTTGGTTTAATGGAGTTCTTTACTTTTTTTTTGAAAAACTTGTTTTATACAAAAAGTTTTTTAAATTAATTTCTGTTCATTTTATATTGACATAGTCTTTTTCAGGGAGAAAGAGTAAGCCCCTTCTGAAGTAAAACAACCGTCACTTCCATAAAAACCTTTAATACCCCCTGGGCATAACTTACAACCCTTGCCCCTAGTCTCTGGGGTCTGTTTCAACCCCAAAAGCCTTGTTATATGATATTTAGACTATTTTGAATAGAATGGCTATCTCAAAATCTCTATTAGACGTATTTCGGGACAATATGACGTGTGTGTAGAGGGAAGAGGGTAGCTGCCCTCTGATCATTTTGACTCTTAAAAAGGGCACTAGAGCGTCTGATTACCAATCCAACGAGTCCCCTTTGAAGTTTATATGACCAAACTTTCTATAAAACCCATATATGTCCCCAGGGCAAAACTTACAACCCTTGCCCTGAAGGCTGGGGGGGGGTTTGTTATCCTCAAAGACATAATTCCATACCTTTCTGATAGGCTTAACAAAATGGCTATTTTGAAATTTTGACTGGAAGTGTTTGAGGAAATGATAGGCGTGGAGGGAGAAATTTGCCCTCTGATCACTTTTCACTAATAAAAAAGGCACTAGTCCTCTTGATTTCCAAACAAATGAGCCCTTTTTGAAGCTTCTACAACAATATTTCTATAAAAAAGTTAAATGCCCCAAAGGCACCACTTACGATCCTAGTCCTGAGGGCTATGGGGGAGGGGGGGAGGATTGTCATCATAAAAGACATAATTTCAAGACCTTTCAACTACGTTGAACAAAATGGCTATTTTAAAATTTTGATTGGATGCGTTTGGGGAAATGATGAGCGTGAGAGGGGGGTTAGTTATCCTACAATCACTTTCGACTATTAAAAAGGGCACCAGCCCTCTCAATTTCCAATTGAATGAACCCTTTTTGAAGTTCTACGGCACGTTATCTGTAAAAACTTTATAAGCTCCCAGGGCATAACTTACAACCTTTGCTCTGGGGGTTCTCGGGCGTTTATCATCCTCAAATACATAATTTCCAGAACTTTCAACTCGTTTGAACAAAATGGCTATGTCAAAACTTTGATTGAATGAGTTTGGGGGAATGATGGGGGTGAGAGGGGGGTTAGTTGCTCTCCATTCAGTTTAGACTATTAAAAAGGGCACTAGCCCTTTCAATTTCCAATCAAATGAGCCATTTTTGAAGTTTCTACGCCAAAACTTTCCATAAATACCATATATGCCCCCAGGGCATAACTTACAACCTTTGCCCTGAAGGTTTTTTTTTTTGGGGGGGGGGTCGTCAACAAAGACCCAATTTCAAGGACTTTCAACTACGTTGAACAAAATCAATACTAATATCCCCCCAATCTATTCAAACGCACAGATAAGGAAATTAGCACAGAGAAATTAACATATGTTTGATGCTTATGTTGTTTGATGTTTCTTGGTTATGTCTTGGTTGATGTTGTTTGATGGTTATGTTATTTTGATGATGGTTGATGGTTATATTGTTTGATGATTATGTTGTTTGATGTTTTTTGGTTGTATTTTTTTTATGTTTATTGGTTCCGTTCCTTCTTGGTTATATTGTTTGATCTGTTTGTTGATGGCTTTGTTGTTTTTTGGTTATGTTGATATTTGTAGGTTATGTGATTTGTAGTTTGTTATGTTATGTTGTTTGATGGTTATGTTGTTTGATGGTTTCGTTGTTTGATGTTTGTTGGTTATGTTGAGGTTGTTTGATGATTATTTTGTTTGATGGTTATGTTGTTTGTTGGTTATGTTGTTTTGATGATGTTTGTTGTTTGATGGTTATGTTTCTTGGCTACGTGATTTGTTTGTTATGTTGGATATGTTATGTTGGTTATGTTTGATGCTTATGTTATTTGATGATTTTTAGTTATATTTGATGGTTATGTTTAGTGGTTATATTTTGTTAGTTGATGTTTGTTGGATATGTTTTTTTGATATTTGATGTTTACTGATTGTTATGTATGTTGTTTGTTGGTCGTTGCTTATGTTTGATGCTGGTTATGTTTGTTCGATGTTTGATGTTTGTTGGTTATATTTTGCTGTTATTTTTGTTGTTTGTTTTTGGTTATGTGTTGTTTTTATGTTTGCTGATTATGAGGTTTGATGCTTGTTGGTTATGTTTGTTGTTTGGTGGCTATGTTTGTTGGTTATGTTTCCTGTTTGTTGGTTATGTTTGTTGATTATTAGTGTATGTTATATGGTTTGATGTTTTTTGGTTATTATGTTTGATGGTTATGACCGATGGTTAAGATTGCTGAATGTTGTGTTTAGTTTACTGGTTATGTTTGATGTTTGTTTTTGGTTATGTTATTTGTTTGTTATGTGGTTTGATGTTTGATGGTTATGTTTTGTTTGATGTTTGATGGTTATGTTGTTTGATGTTTGTTGGCTATGTTGTTTGTTGGTTATGTTTATTGCTTTGCATATATTTGAAAGTAAATGCTGCTACTAGCCAATGCCACCCCTGTATCTAGCTGGCAAAATTCCCCCCCCCCCCCCCTGTGACATCAAGTGACTCACCCTTGCGCTTTAAATAGGTTCATAGTATTTCTATGACCTGCCCTTTCACATCACGTGACACACTCCTGTGTATTTCTTTTAGAGCCCTGGCAAGGTTCCTAGTTTCTATGACACAGGTAGCAGATTCCTAGCACATCGTGTTTGTAGGCAAAATTCACAGGTGTAAACCCATATAAATAGGCCTTTTCTATGGCTTACGGATCGAGGTTTTCAGAGATTGTTTGCCATATTTTTTTCTCGGGTTTAATAGATGTAAGGCATCAAAAATTCAACCTCGAGAGCAGAGTGGCTCAGTGATACCGTTTTCAATGCACATCTGAAGACCATTTTCATTAGAGACATACTAAATTTTGAGGGTTTTAAGCAATTATTTACTATATTTTAACATTTGTTTCACATTTTAAATATTTACTAGGGTGTATGGATTGAGATTTTAAGTTTTAAGCGATTTTTTTATTTTTTTTACATTTTTTTTCATTTTTCATTTTTTCTAGATTCAAGGCATGAAAAAACTCATATTTGAGAGCAGAGTTACAGACAGTATTACCGTTTTACAGTAATGGACAGCGATATCGTTTTCACGCACATCTAGGAAGGGGGGATTTTGTCTAAGGACATACTAGCTTTCGAAGGTTTTAAGCGATTATTCTCCATATTTTAACATTCGTTTCATATTTTTAATATCTTCTATGGCCTATGGATCGAGGTTTAAGAGTTTTAAGAGATTGTTTTACATATTTTAATAGTTTTCTCCCATTTTCGCTATTTTCAACGGGTTTAATATATCCAGGGCATGACAAAATTCAACCTCGCGAACAAACTGGCACAGCGAAACCGTTTTCACAGTAGCGGACAGCGATACTGTTTTCCGCACATGGGGGTGGGACATTTTGTCTAAGGACATACTAGCCTTTGAGGGTTTTAAGCGATTGTTTCAATATGTAAACATTTGTTGTATATTTTTAATACCTCTTAGGGATTCGGGATCAAAGTCTTGAGAGTTTTAAGAGATTTTTCCATATTTTAGTTTTTTTACACTTTTCATTATTTTCCCTTGTTTAATAGACCCAGGACATGAAAAAGTTCAACGTTGAGAACAGAGGGGTACAGTGATGCCGTTTTCACACACAATCTAGGCCCATTGTGATTAAGGACATACTAGATTTTTAGGATTTTAAGGATTTATTCTCCATATATTAATGTTTTCTGGGGCTCATGGGCCGAAGTTTTGAAATTTTTTAGAGACTATTAAGAACTTTTTAACGGAAATAATCGTTTCTTTGAACCAAGACTATGAATATTTCACACCATTGTGACAATATACGGCTGCCCCCCCCACTCAACCTTCCTAGCAATCCTTTCTAGAGGACAGGGTTGATATTAGGTGCGAAATTTTTTACTATTGAAGTTTTTCAGAGAGCCCGTAACGAAACTGCAAGAAAATAGCCTAGTTTTGAATAAAAAATGAACCATTTCTATTGAAATAGCTCTTGATAGCACTTTTTTAAGTGTGAACTCCAATTTTTGCAAGGCCAGAACACAATTTGCGCTTTACTGAAAAAATACAAATGTATATGCATTGTCAGTTTAATATGCATATGCTCATATTTAGAAATCAAAATGTTCATATTATTTGATTCATTAAAGTTATAAAAGTAAAAACATTTATATTGTTTTCAGTGAAGTGCATATTATGTTCTGGCCTTGGGAAGGCATAGGGGTTTTGAGCACAAATTATGTTAATTTCTGTTCGTTTTCAGTTTGACTCGGTTATTTATTGTAATTTCTGTTCGTTTTGGGTTTCATTTATTTATCGATGCTGATTTGCGGTAGTTTCACGCTTTGTAGATTATTTGATTTTATTTTTGCTCATTTTTTTTTTAATGGAGTTCTTTACTTTTCTTTGAAAAGCTTATTTTGTGGAAAAAGATTTTTTTAATAGTTTTCGTTTTATATTGACAAATTCTTTTCAGGGAAGGAGAAAATAATATTTTAAATCTTTTTGTTTTTTTAAGACTTTATAGGTTGGTCTGGAAATTCGACTCATTTTCGACTATTAAAAAGGTCAATTTCAATTTCCAAACAAATGAGCCCTTTTTGAAATTTTTACAACAACTTTCTATAAAACCTTATATACACCCAGGGCATAACTTACAACCCTTGCACTGACGGCTCTGAGAGAGTTATCATCCTTAAATACCCAATTTCTAGAACTTTCGACTACGTTGAACAAAACGAATATCTCAAAATTTTGATTGGATATGTTTGGGGAAATGGTGGGGTGAGAGGTGGGCTAGTTGCCCTTCATTCACGTTCGACTATTAAAAGGGCACTAGCCCTTAAAATTTTCAATTGAATGAGCCCTTTTTGATGTTTTTACAACATCGCTTTCTATAAAAGCCTTACTTGCTTCCAGGGCATAACTTACAACCCATGCCCTGAGGGTTGTGGGGGACGGGTTTTCATCCTTAAAAACCAAATTTCCAAAACTTTCATCACTTTCGACTATTAAAAAGGGCACTAGCCATTTCAATATCCAATCGAATAAGCCCTTTTTGAAGTTTCTACGACAACGCGTTCTATAAAAACCTTACATGCCCCCAGGGCATAACTTACAACCCTTGCCCTGAGGGATGTGGGGGAGTGTCCTCCTCAAAAACATAATTTTTATCTTGAAATCAACAACACTGCACCAAATGGATATTTAAAAATTTTGATTGGATTTGTTCGGGGAAAAGGTGGGTGAGAGAGGCGGGTTATCTCAAATCACTCAAATCACTACCTCAAATCAGTTACCTCAAATCACTTTTGACTATTAAAAAGGGCACTAGACCTTTGAATTTCCATTCGAATGAGCCCCTTTTCAAGTTTCTACGACTACATATGAGAACTTATATGCCCCATGGGCATAACTTATAACCCTTGCCATGAAGACTGTAGGGGGAGTGTCCTACTCAAAGATAAAATTTCCTGAACTCTAAACTGCGTGGAACAAAATTGCTATCTCAAAATTTTTATTGGATGTGTTTGGGGAAATGGTGAGTGTGCAAGGGGTGTTAGTTGCCTTCCAATTACTTTCGACTATTAAAAAGGGCACTATCCATTTCAATTTCTAATCGAATTAGCCCTTTTTGAAGTTTCTACTACAACTTCTTCGATAGGAAGTGCCCTGCTCTAGGACAACACGTTCTATAAAAACCTTATATGCTCCAGGGCATAACTTATATATCTTGCCCTGAGGGTTGTGAGGGGGATGTCATCCTTAAAGACCTAATTTACAGAACTTAAAACTACGTGGAATAAAATGGCTATCTCAAAATTTTAGGGGGGTTAGTTACCCTCCAATCACTTTTGACTATTAAAAAGGGCACTAGCCCTTTGAATTTCCAATCGAAGGAGCCTTTTTTGAAGTTTCTACGACAACGCCTTCTATAAAAACCTTATATGCCCCCAGGGCATAAATTACAACCCTTGCTCTGAAGGCTGTGTGGGAGTATCCTCGTCAAAGAAATAATTACTATCTGAAAATAAACTACGCTGAAAAATTGGTTATCTCAAAATTTTGATTGGATGTGTTTCGGGAAATGGTGGGCGTGGAAGGGATGTTAGTTGCCTTCCAATCACTTTCGACTATTAAAAAGGGCACAAGCCACTCCTTTTCGAAGTTTCTACTACAACTTCTTCGATAGGAAGTGTCCTGCTCTAAAGGGAAAAATAATAAATAATATATTGTGCCAACATCGTTCTTATATGCCTTCAGGGCATAACTTAAAATCATTGCCCCGAGGGTTTCGGGGGAGTGTCATCCTCAAAACATATTTTCTATCTGGAAATCAACTACGCTGAACAAAATGGCTCTATTAAAATGTTGATTGAATGTGTTTGGGGGAATGATGGGCGTGGGAGGGGGAGCTTGTTGCCCTCCAATTACTTTTGACTATTAAAAAGGGCACTAGCAACTCCAATTTGTAATCGAATGAGCCCTTTTCGTAGTTTCTACCATAAATCCTTCTCTACGAAGTTCCCAGGTATGGAAAAAAAATTATACATTGTGCCAACATCGTTCTTTACTTAGGCAGCGCTATTGCACTGCCTGTGATGAATTCATCTGGATTTCTATGAATTGAATTGGCTATGGTTTCTATGAATCCTTATGAATTTTATATGCATTGGTTATGATTTCTATGGGATTTTTCTGGATTTGTATGGACCTCTCATGATTCCTATACTTTTGCCTCGATGTCTTTTGGTTTGATGGCAATTTTCTATGGGATTTTTCTGGATACTTGATTTCTACACTTTGGTCTTGATTTTTATGAATTTGTCCGGATTTCAAGAGGATGGTCTTAATTTCTACATTATGGGCTTGATCTTTTATGAATTTGTAAGTATGTCTATGTATTGGTCATGATTTTTTAGAGGTTGGCCATGATTTATACAGTTGGGTCATAATTTCAATGTTTTTGTCTCAAATTCTATGGTTTGGTCTGGATTTCTAAGGTTGACTCTGATTTTTTATGAATTCGTCTGGATTTCAATGCATTGGGTATGATTTTCTAAGAATCCTTCTGAATTTTATAAGCAGTGGTTATGATTTCAATGGGATTTGGCTGGATTTTTATGGACTGGTTATGATTTATATAGTTCTGTCACGATTTCTTTTGGGTGGGTCAGGATTGTCAGGATTGACCCTAATTTTAATGAATCTCTATTGATATCTATGCATAGCGGATGATTTTTATGGGATTTTTTCTTGATTTGTATGGTTTGGTTATGGTTTTCTATGAATTCAAAGGGATTTCTATGTATTAATCATTATTTTTTTTAGATATTGGCAATGATTTATTCAGTTTGGTCTTGATTTCTGTGGTTTGGATATTTGGGGTTGACCCTGATTTATACAGTTTGATCCTGATTTCTTTATGAATATGTCCACATTTTAAGAGAATGGCCTTTATCTCTACAGTTTCATCTCAATTTTTATGAATTCGAGAGGGCTTTTAAGTATTGATATGATTTTGTAGAGGTTAGCCAGGATTTTTACAGTTAGCTCTTGATTTCTATGGCTTTGTCTGGATTTCTAGGATTGGCATTGATTTCTACAGTTTGGTCATGATTTTTGTGAATATGTCTGAACTTTAAGAGGATGCCATTAATTTCTACATCTTGGTCTTGATCTCTCTAGGGACAGAGAGGAGTGGCTTACCGCTGTCCCGAAGCCAGCCAAGAAACCCCTTCTTTAATTTTAATGATGAATATGAATACGAATAAGAGATCAAATATGAGAACCAGTGCTACCGCGTCCAGGGTAACCGACGATATTGCGTTAAGAGATACCGCGTCCGGGGCAGCCGACGACTCGACAACCGTGAATCGCACGAATATATCTACGTTGACAACTCCAACCCTGGAGGCTATTGTTTCTCCAAAAATAACTATGTCAATAGGTACCCTCAACACTAGAACCCTCGCTAAACAAGGAAAAATAGACCTACTCCTAAGAGAGATAAAACGGTACAGCTGGGACGTTATCGGTCTCGCCGAAACCCATCTTCCAGTCACTGGTGAAGAGAAACATTGAGATGTTACCCTTCTACTTTCGGGACGTAATGATAAGAAACATCGACAAGGTGTAGGTTTCCTACTGTCTAATAAAGCCAGAAAATCCTTAATATCCGTAATCCCAATCATGAAACGTATCATCATGATCAGCCTGGAAGGTTCACCCACCAACCTCACAATTATCCAAGTATACGCTCTGGATTCCAGCAGAGACGACGAAGGGTCTGAAAACTTCTATCTCCAGCTTCAAAGTCTGGTTGATTCTGTCCCTAAAAAGGACATAATCTTTGTCATTGGTGACTTCAACGGCATCGTCGGAAAAAACAACACAGGACACGAAGATGTAATGGGCAAATTTGGACATGGAAAAATAAACAGAAGAGGAGAACGCCTTATCGAATTCTGCAGAGACAGCGATTTAGTCATTAAAAACACACTGTTCAAGCACAGACCTCGCCGTAAGACATCCTGGACCTCACCGGATGGAAAAACTAAAAACATAATAGACTATATCCTCGAGTCTAGACGTTGGAAAACGTCTGTCCTAAACACAGTCACGCTAGCTGGTGGCGACTTTGACAGCGACCACTCGCTTGTCATGTCTAAGTTCAAAATCAAGACTTAAAACAGCATCAAAGTTATCTCAGAAAACCCCCAAGTTTCAAGTAGATCTACTGAAAGACGAAAACACACGTATGACCTATATTACCATTCTATCCGAAAAAATTTCGGAGCTCACGTCAAGATCTCCACCTATCCTGTCTAAGGAAGACATTGACAACCTGGTGACTAGCAGCACAAATATCATATGTGATGTCACTCATTCCACACTGGGTACCCAAAAAAACATTCAGAAACCTTGGATAACAGACGAGATCATTTCACTCTGCGACGAAAAGCGCCAACTCACGAACAAGCAAGATAAAGAAAGTAGGGACCTGTACAAGCAACTCAAACGAGCTGTTGAGAAATCCATCAGACGTGTTCATCGTGCTTTTATTAAAGAAACGTGTGATCAATGTGAATCGGCCTTCAAGAAAGGAGACCCCCACTACATGTATAGAAGAGTGCGGGAATTGGCCAAAAGGAAGGACATCAAAGCGTTCTCCCTTCTCGACGAACATGAAAACCAAATACAATCCACAGATGGAATCCGCTCACGATGGAAAAACCATTTTAAAAATAAACTGAATCTGGACATCCACCCAGACTCTACAATTCTCAACAATTTCCCTATAACCTCTACAGATCCAAGTCCTCCCCCTCTTCACTCTGAAATAGAAACAGCTATCAGAGACTTGAGAACAAACAAAGCTGCCGGCCCCGATGGAATCCAGTCCGAACTACTGAAAGTAAACTGCAAACCACTCCTTGACCTTTACCACAAAATTGCCACAGCTGCTTGGGAAAAATGTCACTTCCCCTCACCCTGGTGCGAAGCCACGATAATTCCCCTGCATAAGAAAGGCTCTAAAGCTGTCTGCGACAACTACCGCCCAATAAGTCTTACCAGCCACGCAGAAAAAATCCTCACCAGAGTCATGCTCGGGCGTATACGAGCCATTTCCTCACTGGTCATTCCGGAATACCAAGCCGGCTTCCGACCAAATAGAT
>JAQQPU010003518.1:11395-39532 GCA_029168905.1 Artemia sp. Kazakhstan ARC1039 | reverse complement strand
GGAGTACTTCAAGGTTGCCTAATATCACTGGAGCTGTTTAATCTCTTCCTAACTGCAGCCCTTTCACTCACAGATAACCCGCCCGGCGCCCTTGTCGGAGGAGTGGTGATAGACAAACTGGCATATGCTGATGACATAGTCCTAATAGCCAAGTTTCTTCAAGATCTACAATCTCAGGCTAACAGCGTTCACTCGTCCACCAACCTCTTCTGGATGGCAATCAACACCTCAAAAACGAAAGCCATGCACTGTTCACGCAAATTCGATTCACATGTAAATCTCAGCCTTCAGCTTGGTGAAGGTACCATTGAGCGGGTGGAAGGCTTCGCCTACCTTGGGAGCTTACTTACTTATGATAACAACCAACTCAAAGACACCAAAAGACCCCTGACACTTGCAAACTCCAGTTTTAAAGCTCTGATGCCCATTTGGAGGAATAAGAACTTAACAACAACTCTCAAAACGAGACTCTTCTGCTTCCTCATTATTCCGATCGCCATCTATGCCTGTGAATCCTGGACGCTTAAAACAGACGATCAACGCCGCCTAGCTGCCTTTGAAACCAAATCCCTACGACGCATCGCTGGTATCACCTTCCATGACAGAATCTCCAACTCCAAGCTTCTCCATAATCTGAAAGCCAAATTTACAATACTGGACAAAATAAAACTACAACAACTCAAAGGGCTTGGACATACACAACGCATGGCTAGCACTCGTCTCCCGAAGATAACCTTCGATGGACGAATACACGGTTCTCGACCCAGAGGTCGCCCTCCGAAGAGATGGAAAGAAAACTTTTCACCTTACAACCTGCCACAACTCTGCCGCCTGGCCGACAACAGAAGTACCTACAGGAGGCACATCAATGAACTGGTTAAAGAAGAGGCCCAAAACGACCTTCAAGGACGGATGGGGTATAAGTCAAGTCAAGTCATTCAGTCAAGTCAGGTCTTGATCTCTATGAATTCGTTAGGATTTCCATGTATTGGTCATGATTTATACAGTTTTGGCTTAATGTCCTTAGTTTGATCTTGGTTTTTAGGGTCGGCCCTGATTTTTATGAATTTGTGTAGATTTCTATGCATTGCTTATAATTTCTATTAATTTTTCCAGGTTTCTATGTAGTGGTTATGATTTTTATGAATTTGTAGGGGTTTCTTTGTATTAATCATTTTTTTTTGTTTTTTAGACGTTGGCCGTGATTTCTAAAATTTGGTCTCAATTTCTATGGTTTGGTCTAGATTTATAGGGTTGACCCTGATTTCTACACTTTGGTCTTGATTTCTTTTGAATATATTTGGATTCTAAGAGGATGGTCTTAATTTCTACAGTTAATTCTTGATTTTTATGAATTCGACGAAATTTTTATCTATTGGTCATGATTTTTATAGAAGTTGTCCATGATTTCTGTAGTTTGGTCTTGATTTCTATGGATTGGTCCAGATTTCTAGGTTTGCCCCTAATTTTTACAGTTTGGTCATGATTTTTATGAATATGCCCGAATTTTAAGAGGATGGTCTTAATTTCCAGGGTTTGGTATTGATTGTTTTGAATTCTTCAGGATGTCAATGTATTTATCATGATTTATACATTTTGTCTTGATGTCTATGGTTTGGTCAACCCTAGAAAATATATTTATAGGGTTGAAATTCCTTTGCACAATGAATAATGACCGAAAATGGTCAGACCACGCTAGGTGAAGCTGAACGAACCTAAGTTGAAAGCAGTTATCTCAATGAAAACTAGCTTAAAATTCAGTTATGTTGCCATGTATATCTATAGCTGAAAAAGATGACAATACTTTAGTTATTGTAAACGTGTTGCCATCTAGACTTTTAAATTTAAAACTCACTGAAAGTTCTTTTAGTTTTTTTTTTCATACAGCCACCCCACTGGAACTCTATGGTTGGGCATCGATAGTACCTGTTTTATTGTATGTTTTCGGTTATTTTTCATTGTGCAGTGGAAGGATAAACACATAAGTCTTATCTTTAAAAAAGTGAAGGTGAAGAATTTCAAGAAAGAGTGTTCACATGATAGTGTTATTGTAGCATTGAATGCTGACAAAGACAAATATTTGAACTATGAAACAAGCACTAGTGGTAACACTATTGGAAACGTATGCGTGCATTGTCATGACAGTAAGGATTCAAATTCCTTTGGAGTACCGAAAAAATTCAACTCTTATGATGGTGGATATGCGAGATTGAGATCTTTGGAGATGATTGCACTCAAAGAGAATTTCAACATAAAAATAATAGTTGATGAAGAGGGGCATCTTCTTGCTAGTGCATGTGGTAACATGTCATCCAGTGTTAAACCCTATCGTCAGCTTTCGGGTATTAGTATTCAACTGAAGGTCAAAAGAAGAAACGCGTACTCGTCTACTAAAATCATAAATCCTATCTTGTCTACGTGCCGAAAATGCTAACTGTGTAAAAATAATGCGGTAATAGACATTGAATATGCTGGAAAATAAAAAGGACATTGGAAGAAAATATTAAAAGGAATATTAAGATGAATCGATGAAAAACAAAGTGCCAGCAAACGTTACTACCATTATTGACACTTTATCAATATATACAGTCAATGAATCTTATAATACCATTGACAGCACTCATACTGAACCTGTAGCTAAAACTATGTTAAACGCCATGTATGACACCAAAATGGAATAAGTGCCATGTCAAGAGAAAACAGGATGAATCATTTTATGGAACGAATTCAAAATATTAAAAATTTTTATGTGGTATTAATAACATGTAGCATTATTTAATAAAACAATCTCATTGCATTACTTTGTTATGTTTCCATTATTTTCTTAGGATGTGCTAGCGATTACATCGAGTCTCTGCCTGACTGAATCTTGATACTGTTTTGTTCGGTTTCACCTTAAAAGTATTTTTTCAAATTGTTTTCTGTTATATTAGGTTTCACCTTAGAGCTTTTTTCTCAAAGTTTTAGACAAGTGTCTTACAACTTCTTGATGAATTCATAAAAATCAAAAGCATTGAATAGAAATACACACAAATTCATAAAAATCAGGATCAACCCTAGAAATCCAGACCATACCCTAGACAACAAGACAAAACTGTAAAAATCATGACAAATATTTTGACATCTTGACGAATTCATAAAAATCAATACCAAACTCTGGGAATTAAGACCATCCTCTTAAAATTCGGACATAAATATCATGACCAAACTTTAAAAATCTGGGGCAACCCCAGAAATCCAGGCCAAACCATAGAAATAAAGACCAAACTACAGAAATCATGGACAACCTCTAAAAATTAATGACCAATAGATATAAATCTCTTGAAATTCATAAAAATTGAGAATTAACTGCAGGAATTAAGACCATCCTCTTAGAATCCGAATATATTCATAAGAAATCAAGACCAAAGTGTAGAAATCAGGGTTAACCCTATAAATCCAGACCAAACCATAGAAATTAAGACCAAATAGTAGAAATCAGGGGCAACATTTAAAAAACAAAAACTAAAAAAAACATGACTAGTACATAGAATCCCCCATGAATTCATAAAAATCATAAACAATACATAGAAATCTGGAAGTATTAATAGAAATCATACGCAATGCTAAGAAATCTACACAAATTCATAAAAATTAGGGTCAACGCTAAAAATCAAGATCAATCCAAGGACATCAAGAAAAAACTGTAGAAATCATGACCAATGCATGGAAATCCTGAAGAATTCATAGAGATCAAGAACAAACTGTAGATATTAATGTCATCCTCTTAAAGTTCAGACATATTCATAAAAATCATAACCAAACTGTAAAAATACGCATGATTTGCCTTGAATCTTGAAATAATGAAAAATATGAAAAAATTGTAAAAATATAAAAATAATCTCTTAAAACCCTTAAAACCTCGATCTATATTCCCTAGAAAATATTTAAAACATGAAACAAATGCTAAAATATAGAAAATAATTAATTAAAACCCTCAAACTTTATTATGTCCCTAATCAAAATGGTCCTCAGATGTGCCTGAAAACGATATCACTGTTTCACTTTTCTTCCGAGGTTGAATTTTTCATGCCTTTGGTCTATTAAACCCGAGAAAAAAAGGAAAAATCAAAATATGGAAAACAATCTCTTAAAACTCTTAAAACCTCGATCCGTATGCCATAGAAAATGCCTATTTATAAGGGTTAACACCTGTGAATTTCACCTAGAAACAGGTTGTTCTTCTAATCTGCTACCTGTATCACAAAAACTAGAAATCTTGCCAGGGCTCTCATAGAAATACTCTGGGGTATTTCACGTGATGTGACAGGGCATGTTACAGAAATACTATGAACCTATTTAAAGCGCGAGGGTGTGGCACATGATTTAACAGGGTGGGGATTTTGCCAGCTAGAAAAAGGTGTGGCATTGGCGAGTAACAGCCTTTATTTTCATATATATCCAAAGCAATAAATATAACGAACAAAAAACATAGCCAACAAACATAAAACAACATAACCATCAAACGTCAAACAAAACCTAACCATCAAATATCAAACCACATAACCAACAAATAACATAACCAAAAAACAAACATTAAACATAACCAACAAACAAAACATAGCCAACAAACATCAAACAACATCCAGCAATCATAACCAACAAACATAACCATCAAACAGCATAACTAACAAAAATCAAACCAGTGTTCATTCAGAGTTCATGGTGAAAAGACCTGTTTTGGATTCGAAAACCTATTGCACAGGATTATATCAATGCAGACGAAAAAAATAGGTTTCTCCATGATTATAAACAAACCTGTGTGGCAAGTTTTTCTTTAATGAACTTAATTTACTATTATTCAGCGCTCGTAAACCTGACCATCACGTGTACTTTGCGCGTGTTGGTTTAAATTATTTTTCAAGTGAATTTATAACGAGAAGAGCGTTTCCGAGCTTTTGTATTCACCGCTGTTGAACTTTGTTTTTGAAAATTTAAGTGGTGTTGATGAAGCCATTATTTTACGGAAAGGAGTGGACTTTTTTAAAGATTTGGAAACTGTTAAGTTCAAAGAAAGCAAAGCTATGGAGTTTTGTGAATGAAAGTGATCCCCCTTTCAGAAGGGGCACTAATGCCATTCTCAGTCACCTGCAAGATATTATAGACTTTATGAAGAAATGTGATGCCGATGGAAAACAGCTCCCTTGTTTTGTCATCAAAAGGCCAACAGAAGTCCCTGTTATCTCTGCTACAGCGTTTACACTCGTCAGAGCCAAGCTTACGAGCCTTGAGCAAGCGATTTTGCTAGTTTCTGCCAAGATTGATTCGTACAATCTGAACTTTCCTCAAATGCCTGTGATTAGCCGACCTGCTGCGTGTGATACGCATACTACAATTTTGATCTCCGACCCCCCGCCTGAGCATGGTGATCCGCTAAAGTGAAAATTAGTAATAGACTCAATTTCTGATCATCAGCTGGTGTCCAGAGTGCGAGCGACTAAAAAGTGGTAGACGGTGAGTATTGAGAAATCTGTAGCTGAAGATTTTTGCAAATCAGCAAAGGAAGCTCTAACTGGTTCTAGTGTGAAAGTTTTATCTAAAAAACACATTGGTGATATTCGAGAAGTCTCGTCTGATTTTGACCTTGAAATGCTACAGAACCAGTTTGGTATAATCGGGTCTAGTCGATTTGGAACAAGCAAATCGGTTAAACTTGAATTTGCAGACGCGATTACTAAAAGATCATTTCTGCAAAACGGTGTGAAGATTGGGTATGAAAACTACCGTGTTTATGAGTTCAAGCAATTGCCAAAGTGTTGCTTCAAGTGTCGTGCCCCTGGGCACTTGGAAAGTGCATGTACTAGTAGCACTCCGAAGTGCGCTCGTTGTGCTGGACCGCATTAATCTACGAATAGTGATCGTTGTACGGAATCTCCGAAATGTGCCAATTGTGGAGGATCTCATCCTTCTTACAGCCTACGATGCCCTGTGATTAAGAAGATCACTGATAAGGTCTATTCTCAGAAATGAATCCGTACATACGTATAGTCTCATTTAATATTAATGGTACGAGAGGCAAGGACTTTTTATTGATGATCTGTATGTTAATTACGACGTTTTTAGTCTCCAAGAACATTTACTGACCGCCTTTAGCGAAAATTTTCTGAGAAGAAGCAGTAATCATGTTGTTTTTGTGCGTCCAGCTAAAATTACGCTTGGCCGCCCTTCTGGCGGTATAGCATGTGTTTTTAAGAAAAATATTTCTGGTGCGAGTCCTATGCTTTTCCAATCAGATGACACTTTTCTTGCGGTGCGTTTTGGTAATATTGTATTAATTAATGTGTATCTGCCATATAATGATCGTTCCATTCGATCACTTCAGAATTTCTCTTGTGCTTGTAATTGTCTTAAAACTTTAATTCAAAAAATATTGGATAACGGGTTGCATTTTGTTATTGCTGGTGATTTTAATCCCGATCTAGGGATAATGTAAGGAATGGTCAGCTTGTTGATTCTCTCCCGGCTTATAAAATTGTTCGGAAGTCCCATGGTTATACGTATATTCACCATTCAGGTAGTAAATCAAACATTGATCACGTTATGTGTTCTGCAGCTCTTGTCTGCTTGCCAGTTACGGTTCATTTTGACGAGAATGATCTTGATCACCTTCCGCTGTCTTTTTGTTTATCAAAGTCTGATGTTTGTTCTGGAAGTATGTCTAAGAGTTGTGGTGTATGTTCTAAATGGTTTTATAAGTTTGATTGGAATGATGCGAATTTTTCTGTTTATCTTATAACATTGGCTTTACTTCTAAGTACGATTTATGTTCCTTATCAGCTTTTGCAGTGTAGTCAGAATTTTATTTATGCTAAATATGAAATAGACCGATATTATCATTCTATCCTCTCTGCTATGAAAGAAGCTGAAAAAATTTCTATCCCAGTAAAGCGAATCCGAAAGAATACTCAAAAGCCTCTTTGGTCACTTGACCCTAACCTTAAGGCCCGTAAAAATAAAGCTTCATTTTGGCTAAAAATTTGGACAGATTGTGGTCGGCCTAGGTCTGGTAATGTTATTCTTATTAAACAGAAAACTAAATTAGAATTTAAGAAGTATCTAAAAAGTGTCCGATACCAAGGGCTTGATTTTACACCTTCGCCTAAAGATTGGAGGAAAGCAATTAATTCAAGTAAAACAGACGATTCTGATGTAAGTAGTAATGCTATTCCACCAAGTTCTTGGCATGCATATTATTCGATGATTTTCTCCATTTAGATTTATTCTGTTCATAGAAAGTTTGGTGAAGTGTTCGTTAAAATTGTCCCTAGATTTCTAAGTCAGCGCTTTGTTTTACCTATATCGCGTTGTGAAGTTTTGAATGCTTTGAATCATCTTAAGTCGAAATCTATTGATGCTGATGGTATCTCTAAAATGCATCTAACTCCCCAATGTGCTGAACTTGTGTCACATCTTGCGCTTTTGTTTCAAATGTGCTTGGCATATTCTGTCGTCCCGGAAAGCTTTTTTTTGGCAGCGTGACTTTAATTTTAAAAAGAGGTAAACCGCCAACAGATTGCTCTCCTTACCGTCCAGTTTCTGTTTTTTGCAATATTAGCAAGGTCTTCGAGTATATTCTTTTACCTAATTTAACTCGAAATATTTCTTTCTTGGGTGAAAATCAACTTGGTTTCAGACCTGGTGTGGGGTGCCAACATGCTCATTCTGTCCTTTCTTCTATTCTATTTTCTAATTCTTCTAAGGGTAAAGGCGTATATCTCTGTACACTTGATCTTTCAAAGGCTTTTGATTCTGTTGTTCATAACCAGCTTTTCTTTTATTTGGATTTTTCTGGTGCTAATTATTCGGTTATTTACCTTCTACGGTTTTGGTATTCTAAATCTTACCTCCGCCTGAAATCTTCTCCATAAACAACTATTAAAGTGCTTCGGGGTGTTAGGGAGGGAGGTGTTTTATCACCATCCCTTTTCAAAATTTGTATTTCTACTGTTCTGTAAAAGATCTCAGGCACTTATTTTTCTGGTTCTACTGATATTTCTTACGTTGCCTATAATGACGATATTCTGTTGATTAGTCGTACTAAGTCTGCTCTTTCTGCGATGGTTTCCTTAGTTTCTCAGTCTTTCCTAAATATTGGTCTATTCCTGAATCTTGACAAGTGTGAATTCTTATCTTATAATCTGTCTTCGTCTACTCCTCTGGTATGTAATGAATTTTCTGTACTTTCTGTCTCTTCCTTTTGGTGGTTTGGTATTACTGTTTCTAATTCTCTAGCTCTCTTTCGTAAACAGATTGTTGCTGATTCAGTAAGAAAAATTCAGTTCAGTTATTCAAAAATTGTAGCAAACCGTGGAAAATATAACAGAAGAGCTCTTGGGCGCTTATTCTCGACTTTTTCTGATCATTCTGTGCTTTATTTTTCGGGTGTTCATTCTGTTCTTAAGCTAAAGGATTTTAAAAAGATTAATGTTACATATTTCAAATTTTGCAAATCTCTTCTTTCTCTGCCGCCATGGACTAGAAATTGGTATCTAGTTAAAGATTTCAATATTACGGATGTAACTCAAAAGCTCGGTGACCTACACAAAAAGCTTTCTGCAGATGCATTTTGTAATATTGGCCCTGACATCGGTCTTGTACAGTTCTTTTCTTAGTTTAATTTAATTGCTAGTGTTTGTTGAGTTCTTTTTTGTTTTTCTTTTATATTATTATGTTTATACTCCACTTGTATTACTTGTTGTCTTGTAGTTGTGGGTAATAAATGATTGATTGATTGATTGATTGATATAACCAAAACTCATAATCAACAAACATAACCAACAAAAATTAAACAAAATCAACAAACATAACCACCAAACAACAAACAACCAATTAGTATCAAACCTCATAACCAACACTCATAGTCAACAAAAATGACCAACACAACATAACCAACAACAAACAACAAACATAATAAGAAAAACAACCAACAAACATCAAAGATCCAACAAACATAAACAGCATCAAACATAACCAACAGCCAACAAACCACGTACATAACCATCAATAACATCAAATGTCCAACAAACATAACCAACAAACATCAACTAACAAATATAACCACTAAACATAACCATCAAACATGACCAACAATCATCAAACAACAAAATCATCAGACAACATAAGCATCAAACATAACCAACATAACATAACCAACATAATCAACAAATCAAATAACCAAGAAACAAAACCATCAAAAAACAAACATCATCAACATAACACAACCAACAAACAACATAACCTTCAAACAACATAACCATCAAATAACATCAACATAACCAACAAACATCAAACTACATAACCATCAAATAACAAATAACATAACCCATATAACTATAAAACAACATAACCATCAAACAGCATAACATAAAAAAAAGGCACTAGCCTTTTCAATTTTAAATCGAATGAGCCCTTTTTGAAGTTCTTACGACAACTCCTTCTATAAAAACTTCATATGTCCCCAGGTTATAACTTTCCAACCGTGTCCTGGGGGCTGTGGGAACGTTGTCATCCTAAAAGACCTAATTTTCAGAACTTTCAACTACGTTAAAAAAATGGCTATCTCAAAATATTGATTTTATAGGTCTGGAGAAATGGTGGGCATGAGAGGGGGTTATTTGCCCTCCAATTACTTTTGACTATTAAAAAGGACACTAGCCATTTCAATTCCCTATCGAATAAGCACTTTTTGAAATTTTTACGACAACACTTTCTATTAAAACCTTATATATCCCAAGGGCAGTTGTGATCCTTAAAGAACTAATTTCAAAAACTTTCAATTACGTTGAACAAAATGGCTATCTCAAAATTTTGATTGGAGGTGTTTGGGGAAAAGGTGGACGCGAGAGGGGGGTTAGTTGCCTTTCAACCACTTTTAACTATTAAAAGCGGCACTAGCCCTTTGAATTAACAATCGAATGAGCGTTTTTTGAAGTTTCTACGACAACGCTTTCAATAGAAATCTTATGCGCCACCAGGGCATAGCTTACAACCTTTGCCCTGAAGGTTGTGGGGGAGTGTCCTCCTCAAAAACATAATTTTTATCTGGAAATCAACTACGCTGAACAAAATGCCTAACTCAAAATTTTGATTGGATGTTTCGGGAAATGGTGGGCTTGGAAGGGGTGTTAGTTGCCTTCCAATTACTTTCGACTATGAAAAAGAGCACAAGCCACTCCAATTTCCAATTGAATGAGCCCTTTCAGAAGTTTCTACGACAACTTCTTCGTTACGTAGTGCCCTGGTCTTAATGAAAAAAAATAATAAATAATACATTGTGCCAAAATTGTTTCTTATATGCCCCCAGGGCATAACTTAAAACCCTTGCCCTGAGGGATTTGGGGGAATGTCATCCTCAAAAACATATTTTCTTTCTGGAAATAAACTACACTGAATAAAATGGTTATCTCAAAATTTTGATTGGATATGTTTTGGAAAATAGTTGGCGTGGAAAGGGGTGCTATCTGCCTTCCAATCACTTTCGACTATTAAAAAGGGTACTTGCGATTCCAATTTCCAAGCGAATGAGCCCTTTTCGAAGTTTTTATGACAACTCTTTCGATACGAAGTGTCCTGGTATGGAAGAAGAAAAAAATAATACATTGTGCCAACATCGTTCTTTACTTAGAAAGCGCTACTGCGCTGCCTATGATTGCGAAGTTGTTTAACTACTAGCACACATTCACCAATCTTACCACGTTGAATTTTTCATTTTTGCATATTTTCAACAAAAAAGCAATAAATTCTACATTTTTTGTTAATAGGCGCGTGAAACCTCAACATTAAGGTTCTTTGATGTGCTGCATTTTATCTGCATTTGATGCTGTAATTTTATCAAGACTTTAAAAATTCCCTCCCTCCCTTTTCCCTCCTCTTTAAAAATTCAAATTGGCTTCAATAGAATACAAAACTTAGATTACAGACAAATTTTTCCAGGATCTTTCACTAATACAAAGAATAACCAAAATTTTCTAAGACTCCCCCCCCTCCTGAATCTTCACGCAATTATGAAGTTGTTTACTACTAGCACAAACTCACTAATCTTACCCCATTTGAAATTTCCATTTTTGATTATTTTAATCCAAAAGCAACGAATTCTACATTTCTTGTGGATAGGTACGTGGAACCTCAACATTATGGTTCTTTGATGTGCTGAATTTGATGCTGTAACTTTTATCAAGACTCGTTGCAGCCTTTTGGAGTATTTCTCCCTTTTTCAAAAATCAAATTTGCTTCAATAGAGTACAAAACTTAGATTATAGGCAAAGTTATCAAAGATATTTCTCTGATATGGTGAATAACCAAGATTTTCTAAGATTCCCCCCCCCCCCGACTCTTCAAGAAATTGTGAAGTTATTTGACTACTAGCACAGATTCACCAATCTTACCACGTTGAATTTTAATTTTTTGCATATTTTCAACGAAAAAGTAACACAATCTACATTTCTTTAGGATAGGCGCGTGAAACTTCAACATTATGGTTCATTGATGTGCTGTATTTGATGCTGTAAGTTTTAGCAAGACCTGTTGTAGCCTTTGTGAGTTTTTTCTCGTTTTTCAAAAATCAAGTTTGCTTCAATAGAATACAAACTTAGATTATAGGCCCATTTGTGGCGTGAAACTACCTCAAATCAGCATCGATAAATAAATGAAACCCAAAACGAATTGAAATTATAATAAATAACTGAGTCAAACTCAAAACGAGCAGAAATTAACATAAGTTGGGCGCAAAACCCCTATGCCTTCCCAAGGCCAGAACAAATTTGCGCTTTACTGAAAAAAAAATATAAATGTTTTTACTTTTATAACTTTAATAAATCAGATAATATTAATATTTTGATTACTAAATATCAGTATATGTATATTAAACTGACAATGCACATTCATTTGTATTTTTTTAAACATAATACTGGGGAAATGTGTTAGGGGAAAAATGGAAGTGAGAGGGGGGTCAGTTACCCTCGAATCACTTTCGACTATTAAAAAGGCCACTAGCCATTTCGAGTTCCAATAGAATGAGCCCTTTTTGAAGATTCTACGACAACGCGTTCTATAAAAACCTTATATGCCTCCAGAGCATAAGTTACAACCCTTGCCCCGAGGGTTGTGGGGGAGTGTCCTCTTCAAAAACATATTTTCTATCTGGAAATCAGCTACGCTGAACAAAATGGCTATCTCAAAATTTTGATTGGATGTGGTTGGGGGAATGATGGGCGTGGGGAGGGGGCTAGTTGTCCTTCAATAACTTTCGACTATTAAAAAGGGCACTAGCCCTTTGAATTTCCAATCAAATGAGCCTTTTTTGAAGTTTCTACGACAACACCTTCTATAAAAATCTTATATGCCCTTAGGGTATAAATTACAACCCTTGCTCCGAGGGTTGTATTGATTCAGACTTCGTTGTGTTAACACCAAAATTTTTTCGGATATAACCCTGCTAAAGCTGTGAAATTTCCCTGTGGACTTTCAGTTTGGAGTTATTTACATAAGCGGATTATCGTTTTGCTGGCTATATCGAATTCCCTTGGGACAGTAAATTTTCATTGCTAGTCTTCAGAGCGTAAGCACCTGTTTTTAGACTTATTATTTGACTAACAAGAACTTAATTAATTCAGTGACCTTCAGCAATTATAAAAGTTCACAATTAAGATCAAATTGGATCGATTCGGACATACAATATTTGTAGGCAATTGCGCTGCGATTGAGGTGGGGAAAGAAAAGTAAGCAGAAGAGGGGTGGAGAGTTGTTAGCAAGAGCCGTGGTACCCGATGGGCTTGCCCCTTAAATTGCGGGGACAAGGTAGACAGCCTCCAACACTTCACTTATTTCTCAGGTAAACCACCAGAAAAATATCATTCAGCACTTGTGCGGTGAAGTTGTTTTTCCGGAGAGATTATACTTTCGCTTTGCGCTTAAGGATTAATTGTTTGGATTTTGACCTGGCTATATCTATGAACTGTTTTTGATCTTGAATTGGAATTTCAGTTATTATTGATGTAACGTGAGCAAGATGTTAGTGGAATACGCTAATTTGCCTGTTCTGAATTTTCTCCAATCAAATTTTCGTGAAGGAATCGATGACGTGACGATAGTTAATCATGCACTGGAATTTTTTGATGATAAGGTCATTAAAGATGCCAAAGCGGAGTTTTGGGGAATAGCAGATCTGAATAAAGCTGTTCCAAAGCAGCAGGGTGACCTAGCTTCGTAGAGAAATTTGAAACATATTTTGGACTTGTTCCGTCAATGTGACTCTGATAATTCCCTGCTGCCTATTTTCGTCATGGTCTCACCTACTGAGGTGCCGGTTATCCTTGCAGTAGCTTACTCCAGGCTGGTTAGTAAAATTAGCTCCCTAGACCGAGCCCTTAAACAGAGAAACGAAAAAGTGACATCTTATGATCTGAATTTTCCCTCCTTGCCCAGTGCCTCGTTTAAGCCAAATGTAAACACATCCACTACTACTGTAGTGATCTCTGGAGTTTCTCCCGAGCTTAACAATCCTGTGAAACGTCGCGATGCCATTGACCAAATCAAGGGACACCGAGCCATTCATTCTATCAAACCATTAGGCAATAAACTTTTAGTGCAGATTGACCCAGTTGCTGCAAAGGACTTTTCTGATGCGGTACCTAATGTTCTGAAGTGCGATGCAAACCTTCAAGAGTGAAAACTCGTTGGAATAGTTAAAGGCATACCGCTAGATTATGACGTCAGTTTGTTTGTGGGCGTAAAGGAGTCGTAGACGCTAAGCACATCGGTCAGTCCTCGACTGATAAGGTATTCTTCTACGAGGCTGTTGGAATTTTAAATGCACTTCGTCTCGGACTTAAGGTAGAATATGAGATTTTCCGAGTATTTGAGTGCCTCCGTCCTCCCTGTTGCTGTTATGATTGTCAATCGCCTGATCATGTGCAGGCCGATTGCACCAGCCCTCCCCGCTGTTCCCGCTGCAGCGGTATGCATTTATCGACAAAAGATGCACCATGCTTGGTTGAACCGAAGTGTGCGCTATGTGGCGAAGGCCATGTTGCATTCAGTCTAAAGTGCCGCGTAATCCGCAATCCCATAGCTAAGCGTGCCTTGAACAAGAAATGACTGGAACAGTAACGTTTTCTGAGTGTTCTTTCAACATAAATGGTACCAAAGACAAAGATTATTCAATAAATCAGAAAATGATAAATTTTTACATCGTGTTGCTACAGGAACATCTTTTGCCGGCTGTAAGTTTCAGCTCACTAAACAGAAGTGACGAACATGTAGTTTATACAACCAGTGCCAGACCTAAGAGGGGTAGACATTCCGGAGGGCTTGCATTTCTTGTGAGTAATAGACTTCAGTGCTTTTCTCCCCAGTGCATACACTCTTGCGATAATTTTATTGCCCTTCGAATTGCAGATCTAGTGATTATCAATACTTACCTATCTCATGATAAAAAAACAGTTTTGTCACTTAATAAATTCACAAAAAATTGTGTCATCTCTGAAAAATTTCCTTCGGAATATTGAAAGTCATAGCTATAAGTGGATCATAGTGGGAGACGTAAATTGTAACATAAATAGCGAGTCAACTCGGTCTTATCTTGGGCTTAGAGTGCAGATTTTTCGTATATTCATAATACTGGATGTGTGTCTGATATAGACCACTCTGTTTGCTCAGCTGGTGTGATATGCTCGAGTGTCGAGGTTCATGATGAAGAAAGAGATTATGATCACCTCCCCTTATCTTTTACCGTCTCTGTTTCGCATTCTTCTGACCCGCATCAGTGTGATCTTTTGTACGGGGCACGAAATGGTATAATAAGCATGAATGGTATAAAGCTAACTGGACATTATATATCTGTACTTTGGCAACTCTGCTCTCATCTGTGACAGTTCCTTACCATTTACTTTGTACCATTGTCCTCTCGCCTAATGCTCGATCACAACTTAATTTTTACTATTCTCAGATTGTTGCCTACCTCAAACAAGCCGAGGCCATTGCTGTCCCTGTTTCACGTATTCGTTCGAAAACTAGAAGTTCTTTATGGAAAGAAGACCCTCAGTTAAACCTCTGTTAAAAATTGGGTAAAAATGTGGCTTCGGATATGGAATACGTGTGGCCGCCCTACGCGGGTCATGTATTTAATATTAAAAGAAAACTAAGTCTGAAATCAAATCTTACTTGCGAAGCGTCAATTATAAGGGTAAGGAATTTCCGAAAAGTCCTCGGCAATGGAGTGAAGTGGTGAATTCTAGTAAGCTAAACCCGACTGTTTCGTCCAGTTTAATTCCCGGTGATTCATGGGTTAGTCATTACTCGACAATTTTCAGTACAGTAAATTATGCAGTCCATTCTGGGCTTTGTAGACTACTTGATTCAGTTATTCCGCGTAGACTACGCCAGAAAGATATTATCCCTATTAGTGCTGAGTGTGTTGTGATAAGCATTAAAAGACTGAAAACTAAGTCGGTTGATTTGGACGGAATTTGTGTTGAACATTTAAGAGTTGATTCTCCCGAGTTGATTAGCCATCTGCAACTACTTTTTCAGATGTGTGTTAGCAGCTCACTAGTGCCTGATTCTTTCCTGTGGGGTAGTGTTACCTCTGTTCTGAAGCGAAGGAAGGATCCGCTTAATTGTGGATCCTACCGCCCTATCACTGTAGCGTGTAATTTAAGCAAACTATTTGAATATATATTGTTCCCATTTATTCAAGATAAGGTGGATTATGACGCAAATCAGTTCGGTTTTAAGTCGTGTATAGGATGCAAGCATGCCCACCGTATACTTGAAACAGTGTTACAAGAAGCACATCGTTTAAACACGGAAGTTCACTTTTGTGCGTTAGACCTTTCTAAAGTTTTCGATACTGTTTGTCACTTAGGCATGGTTTTCTCTGGCACGTTTGGGTGTGAATAGTTCAGTTATTTGTGTACAACGGTTTTGGTACCAAAATTCATTTATTCGGTTGAGGCAGGGTTCCCGGGCCTTTGGTAAAATCCCAGTTAGATCTGGGGGACATCAGGGTGGTGTGCTTTCACCTCATATTTTTAAAGCTTGTTTATTGAATGTTCTTAATACGATACCACTTTCTTACTCTTCAAGGTTGTCAAACGTCTGCTATATTGCATATGCGGATGATCTTCTACTTGTTAGCAGGTCAAAGTTTACTTTAATGTAGTCTGTGCTACTAGTATCGCGGCTGTATGGGGAAATCAGATTAAGCCTCAACACTGATAAATGCGAATATTTAGTGTTTAATTCAAAATCTTCAGCAACGCCCCATGATTGCGGCTTATTTTATGTAAAAAGTGTTGAATCTTTCCGATGTCTTGGGATCAATATTTGCAAATCGCTTGCGTTATTTCGTTTCCGGGCATTGAGTGATATTAAAGAGAAGCTGAAACTGGGATACGCGAAAATTGTCCCAAACAGGGGAAGATATAACAAAAAAGCATTGGCTAAATTGTACTCGAGCTTTTATGACCATGCGGTTTTGTTCCCAGCTGGCCTTCACATCCTGTTTCGACCAGGGGATATTAGCGATATTAGAATTATGTATTTTCAATATTGCAAGTTTTTATTGTATCTGCATCGCAGATACAGTAATAGAAAGATGATGCGGATTTTTGGCGCTCCAGATATTGTTTTGTCAGACAAAGTAGCCGTCTTCAAGAGAACATTTATGCTACTTTGGGTGTTAACAACCCACTTATCCGGGTAGCCACAGTGCATTGAGTGTATTATTTATTTATTGTGTTTTTGCTAAATGTATTTTTGTGTTTTTTTTCTTTTCTTGTGTTACTCCACTTCATTTTCTGGTATAGTGGGTCAAAAATAATTTATTATTATTATTATGTTGTGGGGCAGTGTCCTCCTCAAAAATATATTTTCTATCTGGAAATAAACTACGCTTAACAAAATGGCTATCTCAAAATTTTGATTGGATGTGGTTGGGGAAATGATGGGCGTGGGGGGGGGGGGCTAGATGCCTATCAATCACTTTTGACTATGAAAAGGTTACTAGCCCTTTGAATTTCCAGTCGAAAGAGCCATTTTTGAAGTTTCTACGACAACGCCTTCTATAAAAATCTTATGTGCCCCCAGGGCATAACTTAAAACCCTTGCCCCAAGGGTTGTGGGGGAGTGTCCTCCGCAAATACATATTTTCTATCTGTAAATCAATTACGCTGAACAAAATGGCTATCTAAAAATTTTGATTGGATGTTTTTCAGGAAATGGTGGGCGTGGAAGGGGTGTTAGTACCTTCCAATCACTTTCGACTATTAAACAGGGCACAAGCCACTTCAATTTCTAATTGAATCAGCCCTTTTCGAAGTTTCTACGACACCTTCTTCGATACGAAGTGCCCTGCTGTAAAGAAAAAGTTAATAAATAATATATTGTGCCAACATCGTTCTTATATGCCCCCAGGGCATAACTTAAAACTCTTGCCCTGAGGGTTGTGGGGGAGTGTCCACCTCAAAAACATAACTTCTATCTGGAAATCACCTACGCTAAACAAAATGGCTATCTCAAAATCTTGATTGGATGTGTTTGGGGATTGATGGGCGTGGGGGGCCTAGTTGCCCTCCAATCAGTTTTGACTATTTAAAAGGGCACTAGCCACACCAATTTCCAATCGAAATTGCCCTTTTCGAAGTTTTTACAACAACTCCTTCGATACGAAGTGCCGGGTATGGAGAAAGAAAACAAATTCATTGTGTCCACATCGTTCTTTACTTAGGCAGCGCTATCGCGCTGCCTATGATACGATAGTACACTCGTTCTCGAGTTTCCCCGTTGTTTACTTAGGCAGCGTGATCGCACTGCCTATGATTTATAAAACAACTTTCTATACAAAACTTATATGCCCCCCGGGCATAACTTACAACCCTTGCACTGAGGGCTCTGAAGGGGTTTTCATCCTAAGAGACTTAATTTCCAGATCGTTCAACTACGTTGAACAAAATGAATATCTCAAATTTTGATTGGATGTGTTTGGGAAATCGGTGGGTGTGAGAGGGGCATTAGTCACTATCCAATCACTTTCAACTATTAAAAAAGGCACTATCCCTTTCAATTTACAATTGAATGAGCCCTTTTGAAGTTTCTGTGACAACACTTTCAATCAAAACTTTATATGCCCCCTGGACATAACTTACAACCCTTGCACTGAGGGCTCTGAGGGGGTTATCATCTTAAAAGACCTAATTTCCAGAATGTTCAACTACGTTGAACAAAATGAATATCTCAAAATCTTGATTGGATGTGTTTGGGAAACCGGTGGGTGTGAGAGGGGCGTTAGTCGCTATCCAATCACTTTCAACTATTAAAAAAGGCACTAGCCCTTTCAATTTCCAATTGAATGAGCCCTTTTGAAGTTTCTGTGACAACGCTTTCAATAAAAAACTTTATATGCCCCCAGGGCATAGCTTACAACCCTTGCCCTGAAGGCAGTGGGGGGAGAGTTTGTCATCCTTAAAGACCTAATTTCCAAAACTTTCAACTACGCTGAATAAAATGGCTATCTAAAAACATTGATTGGATGTGTTTGGGGAAAAGGTGGGCTTAAGAGGGGGTTTAGTTGCCCTCAAATCACTTTCGATTATTAAAAATATTACTAACCCTTCTAATTTCAAATCGAATGAGCCCTTTTTCAAGTTCCCACGACAAAGATTTCAATAAAACCTTGTATGCCCCCAGGGTCTAACTTATAACCCTTGCCCTGAAGACTGTGGGGGTAGTGTCCTGCTTAAAGGTATAATTTCTGGAAGTTTGAAAGTCGTGGGACAAACTGGCTATCTCAAAATTTTTATTGGGTGTGTTTGGGGAAATTGTGGGCGTGGAAGGGGTGTTAGTTGCCTTCCAATCACTTTCAACCATTAAAAAGGGCACTAGCCATTTCAATTTTCAATCGAATGAGCCCTTTTTGAAGCTTCTACGACAACGCGTTCTATAGAAATCTTATATGCCCTCAGGGCATAACTTACAACAATTGCCCCAAGGGTTGTGGGGGAGTGTCCTCCTCAAAAACATATTTTCTATCCTGAAATCAGCTACGCTGAACAAAATGGCTATCTCCAAATTTGGATTGGATGGTTTTGGAGGAATGATGTGCGTGGGGGGGGGGCTAGTTGCCCTCCAATCACTGTCGAATATTAAAAAGGGCACTAGCCCTTTGAATTTCCAATCGAATGAGCCTTTTTGAAGTTTCTACGGCAACGCCTTCTATAAAAATCTTATATGCCCCCTGGACATAACTTACAACCCTTGCCCCGAGGGCTGTGGGGGAGTGTCCTCATCAAAAACATATTTTCTATGTGGAAATCAACTACGCTGAACAAAATGGCTATCTAAAAATTTTGATTGGATGTGTTTGGGGGAAGGATGGGGGGGGGGGGGGGGGCTAGTTGCCCTCCAATCACTTTCGACTATTAAAAAGGGTACGAGCCCTTTGAATTTCCAATCGAATGAGCCTTTTTTGAAGTTTCTACGAAAACACCTTCTATAGTAACCTTATATGCCCCCAGGGCATAACTTACAACCCTTGCCCTAATGTCTGTGGGGGAGTGTCCTTCTCAAAAACATAATTTCTATCTGAAAATCAACTACGCTGAACAAAATGGCTATCTCAAAATTTTGATTGGATGTGTTCGGGAAATGGTGGGCGTGGAAGGCGTGTTAGTTGCCTTCCAATCACTTTCGACTATTAAAAAGGGCACAGGCCACTCCAATTTCCAATTGAATGAGCCCTTTTTGAAGTTTCTACGACAACTTCTTCGATACGAAGTGCCCTGCTCTAAAGGAAAAAAAATAATAAATGATACATTGTGTCAACATCATTCTTATATGCGCTCAGGGCATAACTTAAAACCCTTGCCCCGAGGGTTGTGGGGGATCGTCCTCCTCAAAGATATATTTTCTATCTGGAAATCACCTACGCTGAACAAAATGGCTATCTCAAAATTTTGATTGGATGTGTTTGGGGGAGTGATGGGCGTGGGGGTCTAGTTGCCCTCCAATCACTTTTGACTATTTAAAAGGGTACTAGCCACGCCTATTTCCAATCAAATTTGCCCGTTTCGAAGTTTCTACGACAACTCCTTCGATACGAAGTGCCGGGTATGGAGAAAGAAAAACAAATTCATTGTGCCCACATTGTTCTTTACTTAGGCAGCGCTATCGCGCTACCTATGATACGATAGTACTACACCGCTAAAATGTTTATTTTTATCATATAATACAGTTTATTCTAAACAAATCTTACACAAAAATGAGGTTATAGATTAATTTCGAGGTCTGGGTATCTCGTAATGGTTAAGGAGTGCTAAAAATGTGTCTACTTTGACGCTTGCCTTGGAAAGAGTAGTGTCTAGAAATAGGATTTTTGTCTGCACGTTTTGCGTCATCCACGTTACACCTTGTCCCAAGAACACGGTATGAGCTCGAATCCAGCCAGCTGTCAGAATCTATAGAGGTGTGTCTTGTAACGTCATGGGAACGTCAGGTGTTGTGGAATAGGCTATCACTTAAAAATTATTTTTCAATACAGAATACTAGGAATAGCTTGTTAGTCCTGGCACTAGAGGATATGTTCCATTGGAAGGAAACTGACCTTTCGGGTCCTAGCGAAGACAAAGAACTAAAGAAAAAAAGAAAACAAAGAATAAAAAAAAAATGAAACGCTTTGAACTTTTCGGCTAAAAATAGAATCTCAAAAAAGTAATATGTGACAGTGATGTTGGCGCTGCAATTACGCAACATGTACACTGTCATTACGCAATATGTGCGCCTTCGTTACGTAAGATATATGCTGTCATTACGTAAGATTTGTGTTGTCATTAAGTGAGGTGTGCGCTGTCTCTAAGTTACAAGCAGGGATTCCCCGTGGGTCTTGACACATGGCTACACAAGATCGCGTCATCAACATTGCTAAATGCCTGATCTTGACTTTTTAAACAGGGCTGGGTCCTTGGAATCTTGCCACCTGTGTTCCCTTTTATAGAACACCTGGAAACAGGGTTGTGTTGTCAAAATTTTTTTTGGGGCTTCTATTTATTCAGGGACAAGGAAAGGAACTGGGCATCTCCCAGAAAAAGAATCGCATATGAGGCTTCTATTTATAGAGGGAGGGAGAATCCTGTCAGCTGTGTTCCTTTCAATAGTTAAACAAGATTGCATCACATGGTCAGGGAAACAGGAGTATGTCTTCCATGGCGTCACGAGAATCCTTGGTTGTTGCAGAATCCAGGGACCAGTAGGAACAGGGACCGCTAGATACAGGGTGTTGTCAGAATCCTATGAGAATATTTTATGGGCGTTGTCAAAGTAATAATGGCCTCACCACTGCTTTAGCATACACAGCGAAGTTTGAGGAAGGGGCAGCCCTCCTTAATTCTGGAGTAATTTCTTTCTGTTTTAAGCTTTAATGTTACTCCTTACTTTTAGCTGAAAAAAATTGTTTTTTATTTAGTTAAAATAAATAGCGACATTAAAGCTGAAACTGAATAGAAATTATACTGTAAATGAAGTGGGCTACTGCCCGCTGGAATTCTTGGTGCACTAGACTTTTTTGGTAGGACTTTTTTGGGGAGAGCTTTGGAGTATAGTATATATTGGCAACTGGTAGCTTGGTTTGTTTACTTCCAATTTCCTTTCAAAATATTTTATCCGGAAGTTTTATTGTTTAGCGCACCTGACAATTAGTGAGCTATTTCATTTTCGAAGCGCCTTTCCCATCTTAATGAGCTAAGGCCTACTTGCACACAAACTGGCTTCATAACAGGACTCGAGAAAAGAAATACGGTAGTTCAGCCAGGCACATACTGAAATACGTGTATGTTTCTTGATATTGATCATAAAACATAAATTTAAAATAACAGAGTTAGGCCTGTAAGTTACAGAATATGCGCAAACTTAATTTAGTTTACTGCAGAGCATTTGTAAGTAACAGCCATGTTGTGATTTATTCTCTGATTGAAAATTAAAAGGCATCAATTTAGCCTTTACTAAGCTGCAAATATCTGCTATTCACTTCTAGTTTAGGGGTGTGCAACCAGCAACAGTAATTAAAACTATGATTATAGAATATGAAGCATAGTTTTCAGTACGATTATCTAGAAGCTATATATGACCTTCTTGTTTGCAAACTGCGTCCAATAATACCAAGTCTGGTGGACAGTTTGAGACATTATCTGTGACAAATTGAGACAATTTGAGACAACAGTTTTTGACAGAAGTGCTTAAAGTGTTATATATAAATTACCGGATTATATATAGTCTGTTTCATAAATGTATGCATAATTATAAAACAGGGATGCAAAGTGATTTTTTTTCATGTATGAGGTGCAATTGCAACTTCAGCCTCATGTTTAAAATTAACTATTTCAAAATTAGAAACAGTAAGTAGATATTTCAATAATCATGTTTTATTTCGACCAAGATTGGTAATTAAGAGTTTTCAAAGCTATTAATTACAATTAATAACTAACTAAACTAATGAAAATTATGATTATGGGGCAGAATTGCACCATGGGCATATAAAAAATCAAAACCTGGTATGTAGCTTACGTGTTCCTTAAACGACTTCCAGTAATACCAACTTTACTGAATATTAAGCACTATTTGAGAAATATACAGACTTATGCGTTTTGTTTTTACCTCTATGTCTCATTTCTATCTTGAAATTATAAGCAACATGTTCAGAAATACTTCAAGACAAACTATAGTGGAAATTGGAAGTAATTGCAAGTGCTCTACGAAGATCTGTCAGTATTTCAATATCACATTAGACATTTGCATAATATTTTCTTGGAAGATGAAGGATAAAAAACAAACAAAAAAGGACATAAAATGTAGTAAAATAGGTTAAAAAATTTTTGTAAAAAAAAAAAAAAAAAATATGGAATTCCTTTTGCGGGATTATTTCTCCTTTTTTTTGTTGGAGAGGGGGTAAAAAATTTAAATAAACACGAAAAAACAATGGTATATAAAAAAGCTAATGAAAAAATCATCACCGTCTTGAGCGCTTATCTACTTCCTCCGATTTGGTTCCCTGAGCCCATTGAAAACTTAGCGAAAGTGTTTGATTTTCCGAAAATTTTTGATTGTTATTGCTTATGTCGTTTTCAAGTTATTTTTCTTTCCTCACACGTGCTGAGAATCAAATTAATTAGCGATCGGTGTCCTATCTTTATCCCTAAGATTTGTTTACACAGAGGCTAATCTAATGCATATAACTTTTCAGCGCCAGTTGCAAGATTTATGAAATTCTGGGATATGCCGCTAATGACAGGCGGAGGACTAGTTCACGACTTTTCCAAAAACAAGACGAACCTTTCAGCCGAATTTTATGGCACTATAAGAACAGGACTGACGTTTAGAGGAATATCGAAAGCAGCTCTTTCCGTTTTACACAAGTAAGAGTTATTACACTGTATGCGTCACATAGCATTTCAAACAGTTCGTGGAACTGTGCATAAACAGAGAGTTGTTCCAATAGTAAAATAAAACCTAAGATAATATAAAGATAAAATAAATGCTAAAGGAATGTTCATTCTTATGATCATTAAAAACATATACAAGAAACACCAAAACAAATTTTGCATATTTAATATTTTCGGAAGAAAAAAATTCTATGTATCTTCTTTCATTTATAGTTTTTCATGCAAATATACTATTGCATAATTTCGCGATAAATATTCCCCGTGATCGAGGTAAGACACTCCATTCTGCCTAAAAAATAGAAAACCAACATCATTAACTCAGTAATGCAGTCAACTAGACCCAGGACAAGTCAAGAAGGCATCTACTTCTCACTGTTAAACCAGTATATGGACACAGATAACTAAGCACACCATACTCAACCCGGTTAGCTCAAATCAGAGGACTTAGCACATATAACTTAATAGTGTTAACTCAATGGATGAAACACACCTAACCAGACATTTGGAAATCGACACAGACAGATACCAGATCTGCAAGTACCAGGTCTTAGTTCAACACTAGCTACTCATCCGGAGATAACTCGACATAGGAAACTGAAAACATTGAAATAGCAAACCACCTAGATCAACAGTTTATTCACTCAGCTTCCGCAGAAATATATTATACCTGTGAATAATTTCTAAGCTAGATACAGGAAATATGAGAAGGAACTAGAAAAAATGGGAACATGTGTTTTTTGTTCTTTTCTGTTGATCTAGCTTCATTTATAGCAGTAATTTCTGAAAAATAAAATCTGTAGCATAAAAATCCGTCTGAAGCTCCAAACTTACATTTCACTAGAGGTAGTTCCAGGAAATTAAATATGGTAATTTTTTTTATATAATGAATAGAACATACAATTGAATAATGAATGAAACATTTTTTTGATGTAGTAAAGAAGCAATTTTTTGATCCAATGTGATCCAGAGAAGACGGCTATTTCAGGGACCTGAAACTTTTCCAAGGTTTTCGCACTAAATTTGCTCAAGTGGTACAACATTTTAAAGATTAAGAGGGACTGACACCTTGATTGTTGCGACATATTGTGGAAAAGATACACTAAGTCCTCCTCCACAGCTAAATTTTCACGAGAAAAGTGGATGGTAGTTGGGGAGCCTGGGGTTAACCCGGCCGATTTTTTCTTTCTAAAAAATCTCGTCAACTAGCAGACATATCTGGGAGATGCAAGCACTCCAATATGAATGAATGAATGAATGAATGAATGAATATTATTTCCCATCGTACAGTTAAACAACAAAACGCGATGGAGTATTATGACAATTAGAGAAGGAAAAGAAAGAAAAAGAATGAACTGTGAATACATAACAAAAACATCAAAACCAATTCAAAATAGAGTCATTTTCCAGGGGTGTGAAGATGGCCGGTTTGATAGACATTCGAACTGAGAGTCTCCTGCAAGAAAGGGCTCCATAATACCGAAACGTTGAACAACAAAACCGTTTCTAAACCCTCTAGGGACTTATCAGCAAATTTAAAGTAAGATTTACGCAGAGATTGCTTGTCAACATCGGTCAAAACGTCCCAAAAAGGCGTTAGATACAGTAAATGCGTAGGGGTGAAACTATTGTACAACTTGGCCAGTAGTTAACGTTTAAGGCTAACTTGCCAATGAACAATACTAGCATATGCTGCACGTATTTTTCTCTCAGCATGTTTTATAAGGAGCTTTCTTGTATTCGTTAGGGAAGACCCAATCGGTAAACCAAGGTAAACTAGCTCTGAATTAGGCACAATATCTGAAAAATCTAATCGTACGCTTTCTGGAACTAAAGAATCAGGGCAATTAAAAAATAGCACTTGCGACTTAGCAACATTAGTAGATAAACCTATGTTATCATAGCGAGTTACAAGCTCATCAAAGTTGCATTGTAAATTGGCAACGGAACGGCACAGGTTAAACAGGTCGTCAGCATAACAGATTACACATGTATCAACACCTTTAGATGCGCAGTTAGAAAGAGATCAACCTGGGCAGGGAAAGAGGCAATATTATAAATGATCGGGGAGGTTATGGCTCCTTGTTTTGTACCAACGTAAACTAGGAGGTCTTCTTCAGTGAACAAGTCACCGCGTTTCAATCGGACTTTCAGATGATGATACATGTAGTAAAGAGGCACTATAACGTCCAGGCTAACACCGAAGTTATATAATTCAAGCATTGCTTGAGACTGGAGGGGCGACCCCAAAGCATTTGTCACATCATATGCACCTAAAATCAACTTACTCCCCAACGCCTCCGTATCTTGAAGAATAGAACATAAAATTCATTAAGCATGGAAACATCCTAGACCCAACTGAAACCCAAACTGAAATGGGGCACAGTGCAATGCTCATTTACCCGATCTACAATCAAAACACGAAAATCTTCGAAAAAAACACTAGAAACCGTGATGGGCCTATACGACGAGCAAAAAGAATGTGGTTTTCCCTTTTTTAGGATAGGTGTTACGCCACCAAGGCAAATATTATCTGAAACAATACCAACATTGAAAATGATCTGAAAAGGTAATGATAAATGACTATATAACATATCACTCCCGGCCGTAAAGTGTTGTGCCCATTTACTGTCCGCTCCTGCAAAAAACTTTTTTTTCATAAGTTTATGCACTATCGTCTTAGTACCAGACGTTGTAACCACTAACCACTGTATATCGATATAACACAGTACGATTATTCCCTATATCAACCATTATACAAACCCGGACCGAGATGCAAGTTCTCCGGAGAGCATTTAAACAACTATAAACATAAGTGACATTCGATTTTTTCACGAGTAGACAAGTCAGATTTCTCTTGAACGCCAAACTTGGCTTCAACATTGTACACTGACCCGCTAATTACAGATTAAATGGGCGGAGCTGTTTGTACACGCTGAGGATGTAGTGCCAAAAATCACTGACCCATGATCTTACTGTTATATTATTTATATACAGTGCCACTACCCCATTAGGTCTCGGTTTGGAAACCAGAAGCTCGGGCACCTGTGCATCAAAATCACTTTCAAATCTACTATTTGGCTTGACCATCACCAGAATGCATAGTTTTTTACGCGACCGGAATCTCCATAGAGCCTGAGGGTCATTTAAAACGTTTTCAGCGTTAGCGAACTTGGGGTCGGTCGAAAACAGGATCAGCCGCTTTGTGGCATGTTTGAAACAGGTTTTTGTGTGGCATGGCCGCATAGAAACAAAAATGAATTCTTGTCGAAAAGGGGCATGTTTAAGAGCTGACGTCACAAGACTTGTTTTGTTTCTTAAGCTAATACGAAGGTGATGATATGCCGATTCTAAACCAAAAACGACTCTATCGAAATGTGGCATGTATAGGCATCACGTCAAAAAACTGGTTTTTATCACAAAACTTGAATGTCTCTTGTTTTGGCTTTTGGCAAGGATGCAAAGACATATCGATCGTATATATGGGTCTGCTAATTACGAGTTATGGAGTTTGTACTTTGAATAGAAGATGGCATATGAGACGCAAATCTCTTATTCTCTTAACCCAAATCTCTTAACCCAAAAAATATATCAAACAGTTCGTGGTAACGAACTGTAAGTAAGGAGCGACCCGGCTCAATTATAACCGAAACTCTAAAAAACGGATTTTTGATACCAATAGATACATCAAAAGAATCAAATTTTAATTCTGATTTCAAGTATATAAGTTTCATCAAGTTTAGTTTTACCCATCAAAAGTTAAGCGTCTGAGAAAATTTGGCTGATTTTTGAAAAAAGGGAGAAAGACCCCCCTAAAAGCTATAGAAGCTTAATAAAAATCACAACATCATATTCAGCGTATCAGAAACCCTACTGTAGAGGTTTCAAGCACCTATCTACAAAAATGTGGAATTTTGCATTTTTTGCCAGAAGAAAGATCACGGATGCGTGTTTATTTTTATTATATTTTATTTTTTTCCCAGGGGTGATCGTTTCGACCCATTGGTCCTAGAATATCATGGGAGGTCTCATTGGAACAGAAATTAAAAGTTCTAGTAACCTCTTAAGTGACAAAAAAATGGAGGGCAACTAGGCCCCCTCCCAGGCTCATTTTTTCCCAAAGTCACCTGATCAAAATTTTGAGATAGCCATTTTGTTCAGCATGGTCAAAAATATGATAACTATGTCTTTTAGGATGACTTAATCCCCCGGAATCCCTGGGGAGAGGGCTGAAAGTTATGAAATTTACCAAATGTTAACATATAGTATTGGTTATTGGTAAGTATACAGACGTTTTCAGGGGGATTTTTTCTGGTAGGTGGGAAGGGGGGGGGGGTCGGGGGTTATATGGGAGGATCTTTCCATGAAGTAAGTTTTCATTGGGGAAGGGACATTGCTATGTGGGGGGCGCCGCATTTCCAAGCATTATTAAAGAAAAAGATCAGAAATTGTATTTAAAAAAAACAAGTTTTTCAACTGAAAGTAAGGAGCACCATCAATACTTAAAACAGACAGAAAATATTACGTATATGATTGGGTTCAACCCCTAGTCAATACCTCGCTCTTCAAGGCAAAGAATTTTAGTACTTTCATAAGAGCTATTTATTCTAATTAACGGCCTTTGAGATTAAGGAGTCATTTTTAAAGAATTTGAACAAAATTTGAACTTTAGCTT
>JAQQPU010003517.1:46433-58404 GCA_029168905.1 Artemia sp. Kazakhstan ARC1039 | reverse complement strand
AAGGTATTTCACGGGTTTTTCTCGAGAGGTCTTGGCTGTCGCTCTATTTCAGAAGGCTTTTAAGTTCAACTTTATTTGAATTAGACGTTTGAACTTAATATTTTGATGGTTTTAACCGATTTTTTTCTATATTTTTAAAATTTGTTTCACATTTTTTATTATTTTCTCGGGTTTATGCATATCTTAAACAGAGTATTTCACGAGGTTTTTTCGAGAGGTCTTGGTTGTCACTCATTTTCAGAATACTTTTTACTTTCAGAACTTCAACTTTCTTTGAATTATACCTTTTTACTTTCTATTTGACGGTTTTAACCGATTTTTTCTATACTTTTAAGATTTGTTTCATATTTTTATCATTTTCTCGGGTCATGCATATCTCAAAGAGAGTATTTCACAGGTTCTTTTCGAGAGCTGTTGACTGTCAGTCAATTTCAGAAGGCTTTTAAGATCGTTTTTTTTTTAAATTAGGCCCTTATTACTTTATACTTTATATTTTGATTGTTTTAACCGATTTTTTTCTATACTTTTAAGATTTGTTTCAGATTTTTTTCATTGTTTTCTTTGGTTTATGCATTATGTGTTTGTTGGCTGGCCCCGAAATCTAGCGAAGAAGGAAATTAACCTTCCGGGGGAGGGGGCGAAATAAACTCTTCACTTAGGGGTAGTCCAAAATCACTATCAGAAAGTTCACTGCTGAAAGTGCACTTTTTGAGACACTGACTGAAAATAATTTAGGGGAGATCTTCGTGAAGTGCCTGGTGTGGGAAGGACCCTGGTGCAATAGAAAAGTTTAGATTTATCACTTCAAAATTAGTGAAAATGGGAAAAAAGAATTCCATTAAAGAAATGAAGACATGGAATCTGACAGTGTAGTGCCGATATATTGACAGGAATTTTTACTTCCCAAGCCTGCCGCTAGGGATTCACACAGCTATTCCAGCTATAATAGCAGATTCTTTTAGTTCCCAACCCTATCATTAGAGATTCGTGGCGCTATACTAGGCCTTCTTGGGGGATTTCCTATGTAACCCCAGACAAATTTCAATTCAGTTTAATAAACAGTATGTTGTGCGGCGTTAGCATGGATGAAAATGTTGAGTTAAAAATATTTTTTATTGCGACTGATTTATATATAAAGGGCATTATCATGATTTCAGCCATTCTTATGAGCCTACTACAACATGCTTAGATATCGTGGACTCTAGAATAGACGAGGAACAGGAACGTCAGAATAAGACACATAGAAAAGAGGGATTTCTCTTCAGAGATATCTCAAAATATACTAGAAAAGACAGTGATGAAACCGCAAAGAAAAATGTGTATAAGGCAAGATGTATCCACGAATATTGTGATGATTACGATCTAAGAGAAGAGAAAAAGTGTCCGTCCAAAAGAGATACTACGAAAGTGATTTAAAACATCCAAAATGGTTCTGGAAGAACTCCTATACGCTATTTTATGACAAATATCATTATTGACATTCTTGATAAGTCTTGTACCATAATCTTACAATAAATTTGTTTTTGCATATTAATTTCTTCTAAAACCTTTGATAAACCTAGGGTAAGGATACAAGCAGAGATTTCTCTACACGAATAGCTCAGGATCCTCAACATATACTAGAAAAACCCGACCACTAGAGGATTCGAGGCGGTAGTGTCGCTTTTAATAGATTTCTTATCACTAGGTTTCTCAAACCCTTTCTCGAAAAAGTACAATAGATGAATGAAAGACAAGATTTATATTTTTCTACCAAAGTTCTTTCTTCTGTGTTTCAAAAAAAAAAAAAAAAAAACTGATTCTGAAAAAACAGAAGACTAGAAATCATAGTACAAAAATATTGAAAAGTAAAAGTTCGTCGTAGTAAAATGTTAAAACCTTAAATTTATAATACAAAAAAAAATCATAAAACACTAAAAATTCGTTAAAGCAAAATATTAAAACTTGAATTTCTTAAAAAAATGAAATGCTCATTTCTTTCAAAAGACTATTTTCAGCCCCCTTATCGCCTAGACGAAGCCCGGGCCCCTCCCCGGAACGGGTGGGCGCAGACCAAACTCTTCTCACAGCACCCCGTCCACTGGTGGGAGGTCCCTTCGGACCGAGCGGGACCTCACCGAGAGGGGCGGACGATAGGGGGTTAAAAATGGTCTTTTGAAAGAAATGAACATTTTAATTATTTTAAGTTTTTAACATTTAACTATAACGAAGTTTTACTTTTTAATATTTTTGTATTATGATTTTTTTCAGAATTAGCTTTTTTTATGCATATAAGTGTTTCATTTTTTTGAAACACAGAAGAAAGAACTTTGGTATAATAAATAAATCTTACTTGTCTTTCATTCATTCATTGTACTTTTTTCGAAAAAGAGTTTGAGAAATGCTCCTAGTGATAAGAAATCTATGAAAAACGACACTAGCGCCTCGAATCCCCTAGCGGTCGTGTTTTTTGCAGGAATAACTCTGTGAATCCCTGCAGCAGTACTGAGAATTAAAAATTCTTGTCAGTATATCGGCACTACACTGTCAGATTCCATGTTTTCATTTCTTTCAAGTAATTATTTTTCCGATTTTCACTAATTTTTAAGTAATAAATCTGAACTTTTCTATTGCACCAAGGTCCTTCCCACACCGGGCACTTCACAAAGGATTGTCCTAGAGTATTTTCAGTCAATGTGTTAAAAAAAAGTGCAATTTCAGCAGTGAATTTTCTGGTAGTGATTTTGAACTACACTTAAGTGAAGAGTTTATTTCACCCCTCCCCCAGAAGCTTAGTTTCCTTCCTCGTCAGATTTCGGGGCCAACCAACAAACACATAATGCATAAACTTGAGAAAATGAGAAAAAATTTGAAACAAATCTTAAAAATATAGGGAAAAAATCGGTTAAAACTATCAAAATATAAAATAAAAAGGTCTAATTCAGAGAAAGTTGAATTTAAGTCGTCTGAGATTTCGGGGCCAGAGAACAAACACATAATACATAAAGCCGAGAAAATAATAAAAACATGAAACAAATCTTAAAAATATAGACAAAAAATCGGTTAAAACCGTCAAAATATAAAGTAAAAAGGTCTTATTCATAGAAAGTTAAACTTAAGTTTTCTGAATTTTCGGGGCAAGCCGATAAACACATAACGCATAAACCCGAGATAATAATAAAAAATGAAACAAATCTTAAAAATATAGAAAAAAAATTCGGTTAAAACCATAAAAATATAAAGCAACAAGGGCCTAATTCAAAGAAAGATAAACTTAAAAGCCTTCTGAAATTGACTGACAGTCGACGGCTCTCGAAAAGAACCTGTGAAATACCCTGTGAGGGATACGCATAAACCCGAGAAAATAATAAAAATATGAAACAAATCTTAAAAATAAAGAAGTTTTTTTGTTTTAAACCATCAAAATATAAAGGATAAAGATCTAATTCAAAGAAAGCTGAACTTGAAAGTCTTCTGAAATTGAGTGACAGCCATAAACTCTCAAAAAACCTATATATGCATATATAGGATATGCATAAACCTCGATAAAACAATAAAAAAAATTAAACAAATTATAAAAAATATAGAAAAAATTCGGTAAAAAGCAATAAAATATAAAGTAAAAAGGCCTAATTCAAAGAAAATTGAACTTAAAAGCCTTCTGAAATTGAGTGACAGCCAAGACCTCTCGAAAAGAACCCGTGACTTTTAATTAAAAGAAAAGATAAACTTAAAAGCCTTCTGAAATTGAGTGATATGCAATGACTCTCGAAAAAAACCCCGAGTGGGTTATACATAAAGCCGATAAAATAATAAAAACATGAAACAAATCTTAAAAAGTATAGAAAAATTGGTTAAAACCTTAAAAATATTAAGCAAAAAGGCCTTAGTCAAAGAAAGTTGAACTTATCAGGTTTATTATAAAACGCCTTAGCGTCTAGCATATGCGTTTAGAAAATACACTAAAAATATAATCTAAGAAAAAAGGTAAGGCCCATATGGTTGAAGTCTAAAACCCCAGAAAGGGTTAGTGTTCTAAGCCTAACTCCCAAAATCTGAGTCTGATCCATCCAAAAATAATAATAATTAAAAAATTCGTTAAAACCTTCAATATATAAAGCAAAAAAGGCCTAATTCAAAGAAAAGTCGAACTGAAAAGTCTTCTGAAATTGAGTGATGGGCAATGACTCGAAAAAAAAACGACTGGATTATACATAAACCCGAGAAAATAATAAAAATATAAAACAAATCTTAAAAATATAGAAAAAAATTGGTTAAAACCTCCAAAATATTAAACAAAAAAGACCTTAGTGAAAGAAAGTTGAACTTAAAATAGTTTATTATAAAACGCCTTAGCGTCTAGCATATGCATTTAGAAAATACACTAAAAATATATCCCAAGAAAAAAAGTGGGGCTCGTAACGTTAAACCCTCATGCAATAGAAAGGGCTGGTGTTCTAAGGCTAGCTCCCAAAATCTGAGTTTGATCCATCCAAAAATAATAATAAAAAATAACCTTCAAAATACGGTTAAAACCTTCAACGCATAAAGGGAAAAAAGCCTAATTACGACCCTGTCGGTACTAGCTCCTGGAGTGCTCTCCCCCAAAGCACCTTGTAAAGGTTGAGACCCTAGAAAAAAAGGCTGGACTTTTGAGAATGGTTAAAGGTAGGAAATGGAAAAAAAAAAGTTTTTTAGGTGTTCGGACTCATGTGAACCATAAACCCTTGTAAAAAAAGTCGAATCTTAAAATATTGTAATAATACTTTTCTAGACGCATCTTTGACAAATTCGTTTCAGTCTGAAAAAGTCACAAATGTCACATTGATTTTATTAAAATAAAGATATGCAGGAGCCTCGGTATTTTAAGGAAACTTAGACATACTTTTCCTGGATCAATTTTGAAAATCCTTTTTCACTGCTTGATCCAATCTTACGTTTCTTACTGTCCAAAAGTGTGGATGTCAACCTTTCCTTCACTGTTAAAACCACTTTCTAAGGTTTACAATAAAGCTAGAAACCTCATTCAGGAAACTAATCGTTCATTAGTTATCTCATTGCATGATCTTGAGTCATTATACATTCTTTCATGTGCATGCTTTACTTTTTCTCAGCTTCGCGGTGACCTCCCCCGGCCCCTAAGTGTTCCGCTATCTTTTACCTCTGATCATAATAATTATAATCTTCGCAATATGACAAATCATGGTCAATTTCCATTTACTCCTTGCATAAGGTCAGATTTTAATCCTTTATTGGCGTGTCATATTGTTTGGAATAAGGTGCCTAAATCAGCTCGAAGGTGCCACTCATTCGGTTAGTTTAAAAAAACTGAAAGAATTAGCTTATCTGTTTTTCTTTATTAGTATTATTATTTTTTTTTTAGTCTATTTAATCTACTTAATTAATTTAGTTTATTTATTGTATTTTTTTCCTATAGTTTTATTTTATCTCTGTTTTCTTTTCTTCTCCTTTTGCTCTTCTGTCTGTGAGTAAGTGATAATTTTAAATTTTCTTTTGTTTTTCATCTCTGAGTAAGTAACTCATTTGTCTTCCCCTTCTTTACAGGCCGATGAGCCTTTGGGGGAATATTGACATGTATCATTGTATGTGTATTTAATGAAGAATAAATCTTATCTTATCCTAGTGGCAGGGTCGGGAAGCAAAATTTCTAACAGTATAGCCACACCAAAAAGAGTGGACCTGCTGAATAGGATTTGCGGTCGGAATAAAAAATAGACTGGACCTGCTTCATAGTAATTCCCCTCGGAGCAATCTTATGAGAAACTCAAATTTTTCGATGTTAGGAAATGTTTTATACGACCTATTGGTAAACACGCTTAAAAATGCTTTCCTGGAATTCTAAAAATAGAATATCTGGCATGTGTTATTATTAGAATATATTTTTCAAGCGATTTTGTTTGTGGGAACTTTGAATTCTATGCTGGGGTCCCTGGGACATCTTTAAATAAACAATATCTCCTACCCAGAAATACTACCTTAGGATAGTGCTATGCAGGGGAGCATAGATGAGAGTCCGGGAGACATCTGGAAAATTCTATACGGGTGGTAGTGTTTTTCACCAGAAAATGCTATGCAATGGCGATTAGAAGCAAGGTAAAATTTGATGCTAGCAATATGAGTGTTCCTTGTGTCTGGAAATCTATAAAGTTCGCAAATTTGATGGATTATGACATATTTAGAGAGGGTTGGAACGTAAAAATTCAGTCTCTGAAAGAAGAAAATATTAGCGTCTAGTCTTAGATACATGAAAATTGGCGCTTAGCAAGAAAATGCAATAGGACAGCTGCACCATAACGGGAAATCTAAAGCTCCCCCTTCCCCCCAAAATACGATGACAAAGCCAAAAAGGTTCATATACCACGAAAGGTAAAATCCCATTTCCCATATAAAAAAAGAATATAAGGTTACATAGAAAATCTCCCAGGAAGGGTCTAGTATAACAACATTAGCCCCACGAATCCCTAGCGGTGGGGTTGGGAACTAACAATTCTGACAGCATATCGACATTAGCAATATGAATCCCCAGCAATAGGTCGGGAACTAAACAATCTCTCAGTATATCGACACTACCACCACGACTCCCTAGTGATAGGGCTGGGAACTAAAAAGTCTCTCAGTATAGCGACACTAGCGCCACGACTCCCCTAGCGGCAGGATTACGATCGAAAATTTCCGATCGGGATTGATGCCTCTCTTTGTGCCTACATATAAAAGAAGACATTTGTAATATAACTCGTTTTCAGTAAAGCAAAAGTGACGCAATATGCTTTAAACTTCAACGTTTAGGGGAGGGAGAATGAGATAGGAGCTAAACTCCTGTTTGTAGTGGTTTTTGTTCGTTTTAAGTTTGACTCGAATATTAAATTTAATGTTTACTCGTTTTAAGATTTATTTATTCATTTATACTAGTACCTGTTATCTATATGTTCGTTATGAATGTTTCATTTTTTTTTATTATTGTTTTATGATTTAGTTTCTGTTCGTTATGGTCTTAAGTTTTATTTGGCTCTTTATTTTGCTTTGGAAAACTTCTTTTTCAGAAACGTTTTTTTTTATTAATTTCTCTTCGCTTTTAATCCCAAAGTTTTGTTATTAGTTAACCTAACGAATATGTCTCCAGCTTTTATGTCTCGGGAGCAAGAATTAAAATCTCTGATTCTAATTTATTAATACCAGTTGGTGTCTTTTAATTTGTTTCAGCATCCCCCTAAACAGTCCGTAAAAGTTCCGACCGAGTGCCATTAACTGTTCCTAAGATATTGCAGATACGCCCTTCTGAAAACCGAAATGCGCATAGTATCTTTTGACTGAGCTCAACATCCCATCAACATTTCTGAAAGTCTCAACTTAATACCCTTAACTGTTCCTGAGATATTGCACATACCACTTTAACAAGCTGGGAGTACATAGTATCTTCTGATTTAGTCCAAAACACCCTGAAAGTTTCAGCTATAAGACCGTAAGCCAGTCAATTCTCAGATACTGCACATGCAGACTTTAGACAACCGGGTGGCACATTGTTGTATTTTGATTATGTTCAACATCCTCCTCAACTTTGAAAGTCTCATGGTAATACCCTTACCTATACCGGGATGCAGATAGTTGTATTTTGATTAAGTTCAACACACCTGTAAGTTTCAACTTAATACCCTTACCTATTTCTGAGATATGTCAGGCATGCCATTTTGACAACCAGAATGCACATAATGTCTTTAATCTCAACATTCCCCTTAACAATCTTTTGATTTTGTTTAAAATCACCCTTAATATTCCATGAAAGTTTCAACTTAATATCCGTAACCGTTTCTGAGACCAATCCAGATACGCTCAGATACACCCAGTTCATAACTTGGATGCACCTGAAATCTTTAATTTAGTGCACCACCCCCCTCAATATTCAAAGAAATTTACAATTTAAATAACCTTCGCCATTCGTGAGGCGTTGTAGTAGTATTTACAGTCACAGTCGCAATCGCAATAGCTAATAGTAGCATATCACAGTCACAAGCAATAGTAGTTGCAATCATAAGTTGTCCCACTCGTCGGTAGTTATCACACTTACAGTTGTAAGTAGTAGCATAAGAACCGTATAGTGCTATATTTTGTTTTAACTGCCTGTTGACTAAAGGAAATGCGTCTTGGGTTCATTTATTAAAACTAATTTTTATTTATTGTTAAGAAAAAATAATAATAGGATGTGAACAATTAATGCAACCATTTTGTTTCTAGTTGAGGAAGCCTTGGTGCTAAAACTTTAGTTGAGGTATCTTCGCCAACTGAAATTTTAATCAGATCAACGTAAAAAAATAGCATTTACGTTAAGAACCACAACATGCATATTATTTTTTTTTTTTTTGGGGGGGGGGGGGGTTTTTTGAAACCCCCCCCCCCCCTCTGAGACAAAATTTAAAATCTACTTGATATTCACAATCAAAATTCCACAGTTTCAGCTGGATTCCTTGAACCGTTCATTTATACCCTCAGGCGTACCCAAGGTATTCCGGATAAGCCTTTTTGACAAACCTGGATGCACATAGTGTCTTTGGATTTGGTTCGAAGTCCCTTTCAATATTTCCGGGAAGTTTCAACTTAATACTTTAACCATTCCTGAGATATTAGAGGTAGGCCATTTTGACAACCTGGACGCACATAGTTCTTTTGGATTTAGTTTACCATCCCCCTCAATATTCCCTTGAAGTTTCAGCGCAATGCACTTAGTCGTTCCTGAGATATTGTAGACATATGCTTTTGAAAACCCGGATGCTCAGAGTATCTTTGATTTAATTCAACACCCCTAATCGGTCAAATATATCAGTCAATGTTAAAATCTATGCCATTTTGACGACCTGGATGCACCAAGTGTCTTTTGATTCATTTCATCACACCGTCAAAGTCCCCTGAAAGTTTCAACTTGATAGCTTTAGTCGTTCCTGACACCCTCTGAACAACCTGGATGCACATACGGTCTTTTCATTTAATTCAACATCTCATCAGCATTCCCTGAAAGTGTCAAATTAGCAACTTTATACATTCATGAGATTAGCATTGCAGATATGTTCTTTTGACAACGAAATGCACAAAATTCTCTTTAATTTAGTTTAACATGCCCTGAAAAATTCCACTTAGCACCCTTAGCTATTTTTGTGACATTGTAGATACGCCATTTAAAAATATGGATACACATAGTGTCTTTTGATTCAGTTCAACATTCCCCTCAACATGCTCTGCAAGTTTCAACATGATACCCTCAGCCGGTCCTCAGCCTGCATATTGCTGATGCACCTTTTGACAACATGCATGCATATAGTGGGTTTTAATTTTGTTTAACATCCTCTGCAACAGTCCCTGAAGATTTCACCTTAACAACCTTAGCCTTTTTTGCGTTTTTACTTTCCGAATAACAAAACCGATATGTAAGCAATGGGTAATTTGCACAAGTTTCAACCCTTGTCCCAGGGAATGTGTGGGGGTTATGTTATCCCCGAATACATAGTTACCAGACTTTTCAACTATTTCGGACAAAATGACTATCTCAAAATTTGATCAGACGTCTTTTCTTTATTTATTTATTTTTTTTTTGGGGGGGGGGGGGTTCATACAGAAAAATAGGGCGTGAGAGAGGGGCTTACTGCCCTCCAATCTCCTTTGACTCTTAAAAAGGGTAAATTCCAATTTCGGATCGAATGAGCCACCTCGTAAATTTCTACGACAACTCTTTCCATAAGAACTATGGAATCTACAAGTAATACCTGGTAAGAAACTGGTAAGATTACCTGTATTATAGGAAGGAAAAGAACATATTTTTTGAATATAGCTTCATTTTCAACTATGACAAATACATGATTTTGGGTGGTTTTCAACGTAAGAAAAAAAAACCTTGGATTTTTAGAATTTTAGGTGGCTATACTTCCAGAAGTTCCGAACTTCTCCGTGTTTAGGTTAAAAAGTTAAAAAAAATACCAAGTGTCCGAGACATATGAAAAGGAGCTAAAACCTTTGAAAGAAATTTAAAAGAAGCTTATTTTAAGCATATATATTTAACAATTCCAGTATATAGAGGCAATGGAAGTGGAAAGACCCACTTCCCTCAATTAAGTTATCTTACTTAATTGAGTGTGTATTGTCCCAGCTGAAATTAAAGTAATTAGAAAAATGCGGGTACATATTTAGGAGACTTTGAGGCACGGGGGCTGACTTGTGTTAGGTGACCTGCAATTAACCTCAGAAGCCCCCCCCCCCTCTCCTCGAAAAAACAACAACAAGGATATATGTCTTTTTTGGGTCATTAGCCTACATGGTTACACGTTTTTGTTTTACGACAATGTTTAAATGGAAGTTGGCAATCTTAGTCGTATTAATGAGTTGAGTAAATATCGTACACGTAAAATCGAAGAAGAATATCATACATTGAAAAAGAAAATCTTAATAGATGAGGCAGTAAGCTTTATTTTGAGGAGCAACAAGGTTGAGCTTTTATCAGTAACCAAGAAAAATCAGCCTCTCCCCAAATGTATTTCCAAGCTGAGAAAGGGTAGAGACAAAGGGCTATATTCTACTACCACAGCTAATGTCTAAGAAAAAAGCCAAGGCACGGGATCTTGACCCACGATGACGGGATAAATTTATTTCGATTTATTTCCAACCGATATTATACAGTACGTTAAAAATAACTTGCATACAATTTGTGGGTTTCAACTGACAATGGTCTGTATATGAAAGCAACAAGGCAATGAACCTAAAATTTTCAATTGTAGTAAATTACGCAACATATTTACTGAAGAAAACCTTGCTCTACATTCAAAAATTATACTTTTGAAAGTATAAATATGCGTTTCTACACAGCATGAAATTTCAGCCAATTGTAACAAATTTACAATTGCATTTTATAAATTAAACCACAAATAGTGCACATAAGGCGAACAGCATTTTTAGTCAAACATTAATCAAGCCATCTTTTTTTGCATTAAAGACAACAGAAATGTCTTCTCAATTTTTTTTTGATATTACTGATTTTAGAAACAGTCGTTCCGTAACGACAACTGGATGTTAGAGACTATTTTAAATACTGGTTTAGATATTGATGATGCCGTGTGTGAAGGGCTCTAACTTACAAAAGAAAAGTCCCCACCGGTCCCACTTTTCAGTTCTGAGAATAAAAGTCCACCTAGGCATAGGGGGCTAAGTGCCTAAACAACAAAGCTGGGCCACCAAGCTCTAAAATTATCTAGTAAACCTTTTTAGAATCACCATTACTGTGCTGCGGATGCAACATTAACTTATGTTTTTTTTCTTGTTTTTTCCCCATGTCGCAGATTTTAGTTAATTACAAAAAAAAAGGTAAAAGCCCAATCTTCACGGTTTCAACGAAAAGCGCGAACCACAGGCCGGATTGATGACCATGATAGTGCATTTTGGAAAGCTGCGTGAACTTTTTACTTGGTATCAAAGAGAGGGTTTTCACTTGTTATTGAACCAGAGCCTACAATGTGTGAGCTGAAGTAGAACTTTATAGTTTATATTTAAGAGGACGATCTGAAGCTTTTCGGCCAAGCTTTTGTTTCTTCGAGCCAAGTTTCTATTTCCAAATGAAATTATATTGAAATCTGAAAGTGCTCAACATGTGCAAAGAATGTCGTGAGGGCCCCTATTGGTAAAATGTTTACTGAGAATATTAAACAAAACAGTTTAGACATCCAAAGCAGGAGTATTTTCCCATAGGTCCGCTTGGACTGCTATCTACTTTTACAAACCGTTTGTGTTTGTGATTTCGGTTAAGTTTGCTATTTTATTCACGGTAATAAGAGGTCAAAGGCAGATAAATGATATCACATGTGCCACCTAAACTTCAATATTTGTCTCATTCCTAAAGACATCGTCAGTTTACCTTTGATGGTTTTTAAGTAATGATATAAGACAGTTGGCCTGAGAAAAAAAAAAAAAAAAAAAAAAAAAAAAAAAAAAAAAAAAAAAA